>CADDXX010000967.1:22340-41999 GCA_902810485.1 Alauda arvensis | reverse complement strand
TCGTTGCCAATGGTGATGACCTGTCCATCGGGGAGCTCGTAGCTCTTCTCCAGCGAGGAGGAGGAGGCAGCTGTGGCCATCTCRTTCTCGAAGTCCAGGGCCACGTAGCAGAGCTTCTCCTTGATGTCACGCACGATTTCCCGCTCGGCTGTGGGACACAAGGCAAGGAGAGGCTCAAGCCAGTGACACCACGGTGGCACCGCGGGGTCCCCGTCCCCCAGCCCGCCTCCCCGGCCCCGTACCRGTGGTGACGAAGGAGTAGCCCCTCTCGGTGAGGATCTTCATGAGGTAGTCAGTGAGGTCACGGCCCGCCAGGTCGAGACGCATGATGGCGTGGGGCAGGGCGTAGCCCTCGTAGATGGGCACGTTGTGGGTGACGCCGTCCCCGGAGTCCAGGACGATGCCTGGGACAGGGGGAGAAGGTGAGGGGGGACACTCCAGGGTGGCCTGGTCCCTGTCACCAATGGTCCCCTACTCACCGGTGGTGCGGCCGGAGGCGTAGAGGGAGAGCACGGCTTGGATGGCGACGTACATGGCGGGGACGTTGAAGGTTTCGAACATGATCTGGGAGGAGAAAGGAAAGGGGCAGGGGGTTAGGGGCAGGCACGGGGGTCACCAGCACACCCCACCCCAAGCCCTGGGGGCTGTGCCTTCCTGGGATCAGGGCATTGCATGGAAAAACACAGGGATCCTTGCAGTGTACGGAAAAACAGGTGGGTGATGGTGTTGCACAAACACATGGGGCAGTGCATGGCACAGAGGAGAGGGGACAGGGACTGCTGACCCCTCTGGGAAACACGTGGGTCAAGGAATGGCACAGAAACGTGAGCCACCACACCACACAGAGCCACGTGGGGCTGTGTGCGGAGTGGGGAACACGTGGTGGGGCAAATCCTGCAGGTACACGTGCTGCTGAGACCTTTGGGGCCATCAGGCACGGGAACTTCCCACCAGCATCTCTGCCCTTATCCTGCATCCCACCCCTCACTTGCCCACCCCACAAAACCCCCAAATCCCCCAGSCCTTCCTGTGGTTTTGGAAGGTCCAGCCCCATCCTTGGGGGTCCTGCAGTGCCATACCTGAGTCATCTTCTCCCGGTTGGCCTTGGGGTTGAGGGGTGCCTCGGTGAGCAGGGTTGGGTGCTCCTCAGGGGCCACACGCAGCTCGTTGTAGAAGGAGTGGTGCCAGATCTAAGGCAGGCAAAGAATTGCAGTCTCACCCCAAACTGAAGGCGGGGCTGACGCCCACACCCCACCCCACGAGGGTCTCACCTTCTCCATGTCATCCCAGTTGGTGATGATGCCGTGTTCGATGGGGTACTTGAGCGTGAGGATCCCTCTCTTGCTCTGCGCCTCATCGCCCACGTAGCTGTCCTTCTGCCCCATGCCTACCATGACACCCTARCGCCGGCGAGAGAGGCCTCGTTAGCTGTGCTTTGGTAATTAGAGCGGGGTGGGGGCTGCCCCCGGCGCCCCTGGTACCCACCTGGTGCCGGGGCCGCCCCACAATGGAGGGGAAGACGGCACGGGGGGCATCGTCGCCGGCAAAGCCGGCCTTGCAGAGGCCGGAGCCGTTGTCGCACACCAGGGCAGTGGTTTCCTCCTCGCACATGGTGGAGCTGGCAGCGCTTGGTGCTCAGGGGGACCTGGGGGAAAAGCTGCCCGGGGGGGAGAGCGGTGTTAAGGAGCAGCTGGGGGACAGGGTTTGTCCCGCGCCACCACGTCCAGCTTTGGGGKCAGAAGCGTTGGAGTCCTCGGGGATGGGCAGCCCCACAAAATCCTCCGTGGGCCGTGCCCAGGGATGGTCTGACCCCAGTGCAGCGATGCTGGGAGGGGGTGATGCTCGTTTCCCACGGGTGCTGCTCCAKGCTGGTGCTGCTCCTCCGTCCTTCTCCAGCCGTTGCCCAAAATCGGTGCCAAAGCCTCCTGCCCACGCTCCCTGGGGGCTCCAGTGCTGCCATGCCCGGCTGGTGTCCCCCAAAAGCGGGCAGGGGGGTGCCAGGTGATGCCCTCTGATCAGCTTCTGTCTCAGCAGCCTTTTGCTGCTCTGACCTCAAATCCACTCCCAGTAATGGGGAAAAAAGAATTGCCCTTCCCAGGGGGTGCCCCCTGTGCCAGAGGACGAGCTCCCCAATCCAGAGGGAAACAGGCAAAACCTTGCAGGAGCCCAAAAAGCAAAAAAACCCAAAACCAACAGCAACAACAACAAAAAACCCCCAAATCACAGGGATTTCTACAAGAGCACAACCTGCTTTGGCCTCAGCCCAGCTTYTGTCACCTCCAGCGAGGCCCCCAACTGTGGGGTCCTGCCGAGGTTGGCATCCCCTCTGTGCCATGCAGATTAAGCTTGGGGCCACCCCATAAATGCTGGGGCACCCTGAAAACCCCCTCGGGGTGTTTTTCCTGCCCACTCTCCTCCAAGGCAGAAGGGAAGCAGGGCTGGGCAGGGCAGTACTCACCACAGAGGCGACAGCTCCTTTCCTCTGGGACCGAGCCCCGATGTGCCGTGGGTATAAATACCAGCAAGCCCGAGGAACCTCAGAGGCGGATCCTCTCTAAACAAAGACCCTAAATAGGCTCAGTGATGGTGTGTTGGCCATATGGCCATATAAGGTGTTTTATTTCATTAAATTGACCTTGGGCTGGTGGTAGGACCCAGCACGGTTAATTATTGTAGGAAAATGTATGGTAGGGATGCTTGGGAGGCAACGGCCCCGTTGTGAGTCCGTTCCTTTTATGCTCCGCTCCGATAAACAAGTGAGACACAAGTCCTTATAAGCAACAGGCTGGGAAAAAGGAGGTGGAAGTGACACCAGTTGCTGGGGGGCACACGGAGAGACCCCACCCGGGTGGAGGTGGGTGTTGGGGCTCTGCCGTGGGGACACCCCGGGGCCGGGACGGGAATTTGGCGTGGCTGAGATGCTGGAGACRCTGCAGGGTTGGTGCATCGCCTCCTCCCGGCCTCGGCTCCCCCTGCATCCCTGGCATCCAGCGCTTCTGGGACGCCTCTCCCTGCGGTTTTCTCTCTCCGCCCCCATTTTTGGGCTTTTGGTATCCTAAAGCCCCTCGTGCCCCAAATCCTCGGCCTGAGCCAGGYCAGGGGTTGTGGGTCCAAATCCTGACCCCGCACTGAGGGCGAGCCWGGTTCTGATCCCTCCTGGGAGGATTTTGGAGGGGGGACTCAGACCCCCCAAAGGACACGATGGGTGCTGTCCCGGAGCCCCCCTGCCCGGATCCAGCCGGGAGAGGCCGGGGGCACCCCCAGCCCTGAGGCCAAGCCTTGGCTGGGGCAGYGGAGCCGCAGAGGCCCCTGGCCCTGGCAAAGGCCAACCAGCAGCTCCCAAAGTCCCGGCTGCCTTTTTAAGGACAACGGGTCCTCAGTAGGAGTCTCCCGGAGCACCTGGGGGAGGCAGCAGAGATGCTCCAGAGTCACCCCCCGGAGGGGCTTGAGGGAAACTGAGGCACGGGGGGCCCAGGCTGATCCCGAGCTGTGCCCGGGGTAGGGACAAGGAGCTGCAGGGTGACAGCAAAAGCAAGGGACCCAAAGGTCCTGATGTCCCCCATGATTGCAGAGGGAGGGAATGGGCTCTGGGCTGTCACTCCCCAGAGCAGGACAGGGACATGGTGTGTCCCCAACACTGCCAGTCTGTTCATACCTCCAATGTCCCCCAGGGATGGCTCTGTCCCAGCTGGGCTGTGACCCCCAGAGCAGGACAGGGACACGGTGTCCCCCCAGCCCTGCCAGTCCATTCACAGCTCCAGCGACCCCCAGGGATGGCTCTGCCAGGTGGTTCCCTGTCCGTGAGAAGCAGCTCACACTGGCTGGGTTTGTCCCCAAGCCTTGCACTTGGTGTCCCCTCCACAGCCTCAGCCCCGGGGTCCTGCTGCGACCTCACAGCCCAGCCTGGCTGGGTCCCTGCCAAACATGAGGTCASCGAGGGGAAAGGCTGCCATATATGACATGTTGCAAAAAAAAACCCTTTAAAATAAATGATTCCCCAAAGCCAGCGGAGTAGGGGTGAGAAAAGGGGGCTGATGGAGGCAGCAGCTGCAGAGCCCCATGTGGAGGGAGCACGGCTTTACCAGGAGTCGCACGGAATCGGTGGCAGGATCCCGTCCCAAGCCAGGCATGGGGACATTCCCAAACCCCAGAGCCATCCCTGAACCCTGGGCTGGTCCCAGCAACCCCAGAGCCGCCCCAGCAGCTCCAGGACTCATCACTCTCGCTGGGGACGGGTGAGCTCCGGGCTGCCCCCATCCCCGGGGGATCCCCGAGCATCCCGGCCCGTGGCGGGGCTGGGGCAGGGCCGGCGGCGGAGCAGCCCCGAGCGGGAGCCCACGCGCAGCCTAAAAAGGAAAGGTTTGGCCCCCGCAGCCAATCCAGCCGCCGGCGGGCCCGGGATGCTCGCAGGAACGCCAGGCATCCCACGGCACAGGCGAGGCCGGCAGCGCCGTGGGACGAGGAGGGGGCGATCCCCGCTTTGGCCGCCGCATTTCAAAAGTCCCGGCGCCCGCCCAGCCCTCGGTACCTCCCTCGGCGGGAATGTTCACGCCTGGAACCTCTGGGGATGCTGCGGAGGATGGRCAAAGCCATGAAAAGAGGCATTTAGATGCATTCCCTTTGCTGAGGTGGAGATAAGCATTGCTCACTGCCCGCGGGAACCCCCAAAACACACAGCACACATCGGTACAGCCAATAAATCATTCCTGCCGAGTGTAGTTTATGTTCGGGTTCAGCTCCTCCCAAATCCAACCCAATTTTGGGTGGTTTTAAGGTGTSACAGTCACATCTGGCACAGCTGGAGAGCCAGGGTGGGTTCATGGGACCCAGCAGCAGTGCCAGGATGTTGATCTTCACTGACACACAAAGCGAGGGTGGAAAATGTGATGAAAAAGCTGGGAGCTCAGGGAGCAGTGCTGGGAGGGAGCTGGTGGCTGGGCCCTGACCTGAGGAACTCTCAGCTCCAAGGAACGTGGAAAATTCCCTGGGAAGGTTTATCAGTCACTGGGATGACACAAAAGTGGTGACTGACGTGCCACCAGCTCCTCTCCTGGAGCCAGCTCACACCTGAGACCGGCAGGAATGTGGAGCTGGGATAATCTCTTGGGATATTCCCCACAGATTTGAAGGAATTGCTGCTTTGCAAGATGTGACTTTGCACTCCGTGTCCCCACGCTGCTCCGGGAGAGCCCCCAGGGTGTGGAGCTGCGGAGGGTTGCGGGATGAACAATCCTGCACGGAAACTGCACCCCCTCCCAAGCATGGTTTAAATTAATTAGGGTTGAAAACGAGTTCCCAGAGATGCCCCGAAGGCCCCCCGCTCCCCTCCCAGCCCCGGGGCCAGCCTGCTCCCAGAAGSGACTCGGGAAAAGCTGGGAACAGCACTTGTCACGAAGGGGCTGCCGCGAACACGGCAACCCTCAAAGCAATGGATCTCTCCTCCCACCGCACAGAGAGAGCTCAAACAAAACGAGCGGTCCAGGAGGCCCAGCCCGGATAATCCCATCCATGTGTGTCAAACGGAAAGCCACGGGGTGCTGGCTGTACAAGCACACGACATAAGGACGGGGATGTTCGCATGCCAGGTGGGAAGGCAGCTCCCGCCCCTTCCCCTCCCTGCCATGTGCCGACCATCCCAYCCCGATGAGGGATGTGGGGATGTGGAGCACGCCCGGCCCTCGGCACAGCTGCCTTCCACCTTGGAATGCCGCTGCTTCCCTCCCCCCGAGGGCGGGGGCTCGGCCTGGAGCASGGGGAAGGAAAATCTGGGCTTGGCAGCCGACTAAAGCACCTCGAGGAGGGTCCCACACAACAGCGACGTCACGGAGMGCTGGGATTTGGCAAGGACAGGCTTCCTGCTGCTCTGGGATGTGCAGAGGCAATCAGGCACAGGGATCTGGGAGAATGGAAGTGGTCAAAGCTGCTGGAATTCCATCCTGGAGTGGGATGGAAGTGGTCAAAGCTGCTGGAATTCCATCCTGGAGTGGTGGAGCCACTGGTGGCAGCCAGGAGCTCCTCCATGGTAACACCAGGGCATCCCCCACCCAGGAAAAGGGATGAAGTGCCCAGACATCCCTRAACACTGCTGGGATGCAAAGCAGGGCCACATCCAGGGATCTTCAGCCCTGAAATGCTGGAAGAGGGATACCAAAGGAGGTTGAGTCCTCTTCCCTCCCCAGGCAGACACACAAGTACCAGGAAGCAGCAGTGAGTTGGTGTGGGGGTCAGAGGGGTCAGCAAGGTTTGATTTTAAACTGTAGGAAAGATTTATCTGCTTCTGGAAGGTGTGCTGAGACTCAGCAGCCCGGAACAAGGGACAAAACAGGGCATGGGTTAAACTGGGCAAGTCCCAAAAGCACTTGAAGAGGTTTCCACACCTCAGGGTTGCAGCAAGTCACAGGGAACCTCCCCAGGAGGCTGCTCAAGCCATAGATTAGAGTTAAACAACTGTTTTAGTGTTTGCTTCTGTCTCTGAGCTCCCAACTGGCTTCTCCCCACACCTGGAGCCCCTGCCAGCCCCACGCCAGGCACTGAGGTTCCAGGGGCTCCTGCTGAGGGCAGGGATCCCATTCCACCGCAGGGGAGGGAGGGGARGGATCACTACACTGTAGAAATCATCTGCTACAGGAGAAGAAAACCGATTCCCTAGGCCTAAAGGAAGGTGGGTGGTTCCTGTGAAGGGACGAGGCRAGAGGCTTCATCGGAGATCCATCAGCACCACGTCTCTCTCCACTATTGACACGTGRCTGCAGGTCTGGAAGAGAGGASAGGAGGGGACAGGGGGTTATTCAGATGTTCCCACAGCTCAGGTGAGTSTCCTCTACCTCCTGGCACAACCTGCAGCTAGTGCTTTCCCAGAACAGTCCTTGGATCCAGTTCCTTGGATCCCCCCAACTGCTGGCCCTGCCCGGTGCCACACAGCGACCACGGCAGGCCCCAGACACAAATCCCTCCCTCAAACAGCCCTGGGCTGCTGCCTCGCCCTGCTCCTGCAGCCAGGAGCTCTGGATCACACTCCCAACACCTGGAAAACCTTGGGAAGCTCCTGCACCTCCAGTCTGGGAATTGGAGAGCAGCCCCTGCCAGGCTGAGCCTCCCAGTCCCAGCCCAGCACATCAGTGTGGATTTAATTCAAGTGCAGTGTCCAACACACCAACTCCCCCTCCCACAGCCCCCACGGAACTCACTGTGAAGAGAGGGGGGTCTTTGGGGTGTGGGTGGAACCCCTTCTGCCGGCAGGATGAGATCTCCTCCAGGCCATGCTCTGTCAGCTTGAAAAACCCTGTCCTGGAGCAGAGGAACAGCAGCTCTGTAGCTCAAGCCTCTGCCACATCCCCTGGGACACATTTGGGGCTGCTCATCTTGAGCAGGAGCAGAGACTGAGGCTAAGGGACACCCCAATTCCAAGGAAACTCCTCTCCCCAGCTCTGAACCTCCCRTCAGGGGTGAGCAACCCCTGCCCAACCTCACAGGAGCTGCCCAGTCACACGTGTGTGACAGTCCATCCCCAGGCCAGCAATCTGAGAGAGGAAGGGCATGGCTGACAGCCCAGGCAGAGGGAAAAGCCTCCCCAGCCCACACTCCTGCAATCCATACTCACTCCTGGTACTTGGGAGAGCACACAATGGCAATGGACTCTGGCAGCATCATCTGGTAGGAGCAGTGGGTGTGCAGGTCCACRCTGGACAGGAAGGCTGTCTGGGTGGGGTGGGTCTGCAACAGGGACATGGGGACAGCAGTTACAGCAGGCTGGGAAAATCCTGCCAAGGGATGGTGTCTGCCAAGGGAATCTTGTGGCAGAGGACACACAGCTCCTTGTGGGGCACAGGGGACACAGCTGGGGTGTAATTCATGGAATTGTGGAGTGGTTTGGGTTGGAGGGACCTCAAAGCTCACCCAGCGCCACCCCTGCCATGGGCAGGGACACCTCCCGCTCTTCAGTCCAGTCTGGCCTTGGACACTTCCAGGGATCCAGGGGCAGCCACAGCTTCTCTGGGAATTCTATCCCAGCCCCTCTCCACCTCACAGGGTAGAATTCCTTCCCAATACCCCATCTAACCCTGCCTCTGGCAGTGGGAAGCCATTTCCCCTTATCCTATCACACTCCMTGCTCTTGTCCAAAGTCTCTTCCAGTTCTCTTGCAGCCCCTTTTTTTTTGTCCTAAAATGTATGCTCCTCTTCTCCATTTGGAGTTACCCACAAAAGGAGCTCTACATTCCTGCCACATCYCATGGAAAATCACACCTTGAAGCCTCAGCAATGTCCTTGCAGAGCACTTGTGCCTTGCAGGCCACTTCACACGTTTCTGAAGTGCAGCTCCCGGGGCTCAGCACATCCCATGGTGCCACAGCACTCCAGGATATCACATTCCATGGAGGATATCACATTCCATGGAGAGCTGTACAACCCCTGACAGGCACCACCTCACCTCAACTCCTGCTGATAGCTCTCCCTCCTTTTGCTGCTTGGGTTTGTTGGTTTTTTTTCGTTTTTTTTTTGCCAAGACCAGCAGGAAGGTCAAAGAAATCCCRGAGGGTCCCTGAATGTGGCAGGGCTGTCACTGCAGAGGTGGCCTTGGAGCAGCCACCCTGCATGGACCAGGCACTCAGAGCAGCAGCATTTCCTTGCCCAAGCCCTCAGGCAGCTGCTGCTTTCGAGAGATTACTCAGCTTTGCTTGGCACGGATCCCACTGCCAAAGGCTCCGTGGGGACAGCGAGCRGCCGGGGAGGAGCCTGCAGCTGGCACAGCTCACAGCACAGCAGCACAGGGACACAGCACAGGAGATGTGTCCCTCCAGGAGAGGAGCTTGGGCTGCCCCTAAAGAGCCACCAGAGTCAGCTTTTAGCTRGAGGA
This sequence comes from Alauda arvensis, assembly GCA_902810485.1. Classification (NCBI taxonomy): domain Eukaryota; kingdom Metazoa; phylum Chordata; class Aves; order Passeriformes; family Alaudidae; genus Alauda; species Alauda arvensis. The sequence continues at coordinate 33,145 of CADDXX010000967.1, read as the reverse complement.
AACATGAGCTTCATGTCCAAGATCCCACTTCCAGAGAATCCCAGAATGAGYTGGAAGGGACCTTAAGGTCCATCCAGTGCCACCACTGCCGTGGCAAACCTATGACACAGGGACACTTCCACTGTGCCAGGCTGCTCCAAGCCCTGTCCAACCTGGCCTTGAACACTGCCAGGGATCCAGGGGCAGCCACAGCTCTCTGGACACCCTGTGCCAGGGCCTCCCCACCCTTGCAGGGAAGAGTTTCTTCCCAATATCTCATCTAAACCTTTCCTCCCTCCCTTTCAGAGGGCTTGCTGAAAACAAGGGACCCAAACATTAACCAGGCTTGGGTTTCTCCATCAGAGTAGTGAATGAGACTGTACCAGAGGGGAAAATCCAATAGAGGCAGAAACCAAGCAGAGGCTGCTGCCCATTCCCTGCCATCTCCTCCACCAGCCCTTCCCCTTGGGGCTGGAGGGAGGCCAGGGAAGTGCCAGGAGAAGGACACTCACATGGATCCAGCCCAGAGTGACGAGGCCATGCTGGTCCTGGATGATGAAGAGCTCCTCCTCGTTCTCTGTGGTGCAAGAATCRGGGCCTCCCAGCTGCTTGGGGACGATGACGTGGGTGATGGTGAACTCATTCCTCATCTGCAAGGCAGTGGCAGCACAGGAGGCTGTAACCCCCCAGACATGAGGGAATCTCCTAAGCCTTGGAACAAGCCCATGGATGCATCTACCACCCATCTGCAGGTGCAGCTCCAAGTTATTGACAAAGGAGTTGCAGGATTTTCTTCCCATTTCATTCTCCCTGCTGTGCAGAGCACCCACAGGAGCTCAGGGAAGTCTTGGACACCCCCTAAGTCAAGCTCTCCACTCTAAAGGGAGAGTGCCTCATCCCTAAACCATCCCCAGTGTCTGGAAGCAGCTGGACTGCRGGAAGTTGCTACATCAAACAACTTCATTTCAAAGCAAACTTCTGGGAGTGACTTAGGGCAGATGGGCTGGAGCTGCCAACAAAACCTGGGCACGCAAAGTCTGGGGGAGAACAGTGTCCTGTCAGCCTGGTCTGTGTGAGGGCCACCAGCTGGGACACCCAAAGGACAAATGCCTGGAGACACCTATCACCAGGAATGTCACCAGAAATGTCACTAATGGGAGAGGAGAGGCTGAAWGGGGACTCAGGCTGGCACCTCATCAGGGTGGGGAAACCCTAACCTGAAAACGAGCTAAGGGAGAGGCACATCATCCCTAACACATGGAATGACACCACACTGGTGTCATCCCAGGACAAAAATCAGGGTCCTTGAGCCACTTCCAAAGCACTGTGGCTAACAGTCCCACTTTTGGGGTCTGCACTAGGGTTGTTTCCTCACCAGCTTCCCGCAGAGGATCCCGCAGGTCTCCACACCCCGCACCGTGTTGGCRTCAGCCAGCTGCAGGAACTTGTGGCACAGCTCCCTGGGGACAATGACCTGGCGAAGGACATCCACACCTGCACCTGTGGGGAGGAGGGGAGCACAGTGAGCAGAGTCAGGAATGCTGCAGAAATGGTCCCTCAGGGCAGGATCTGAAGGGATGAAACAGAAAATCCACCAGGGAAGATAAAGTCCCCATCCAATGGCGGGCTCAGGGAAATGTGTCACTGTGACACTTGATAAAGGACAGGCACCACCTCTCTCACAACAGGGAAAGGGAGATGGAGAGGGGGAGGATCCTAGAGCAGGGGGTCAAAAGGAGTATTTTGTTAGCAGAAATAAAACCACACACCCTCAGAAAATGCTGTTTAAAGTAGGACATGTCACTGGGCAAGACTCAGCCAGTGGGTATGTCTGAATTAGTATATTGGAACCATATTTAGTGGAATTTGGTCAGGAGGAGGATTAAATCAGCCCAGCCAGAAGCTAAACCCCAAAATCTCCAGCAAGTATTTGAATCAAGGAAAGGCAAACAGGCTGCAGACCCTGGAAGAGCAGAGAGACTGGGCTGGAAAAGCAGGGAGGGCACATTCCCAAGAGCAGACAAGTTCTCCTCAGCCCTGTGAGTGTTCATTGGACAACACCCAGTGACTCAGGAGAGCAAACCCCCAAGGAGGGATGGAGCCATGATCAGGTAATTCCAAGAGCCTCCCAGAGAAACTGGCCAYGTTTGGCTCAGGCCCAGCAGGGAAGAAGGGATGCTCCAAGAGATACTAACTGTTCTCCGTGCTCCCCAAAGAACTGGGCTTCAAAGATCTGTCCACAACAGGAGGTTTGGACAGGACAGTCCCCGCTGATGGGCTTGCTGGGTGAACTGGAGARACTGGAGTCTTTGGGATTAAATCTGTTGGGGGCTTTTCCACGCCAGGGATGAGAGGTCCATCCATAGACTCTGGCTCTGGCTTTCCAAATTCCTGCACTATCCTCAGGCGTTCCTTCTCCAGCTCCTGCCGCCGGATCATCTCCTCGAAGGCGTGGAACTGCTCCTGCTCTGCCTGCTGCTGCTTCATCAGGGCTACCCGAGTCTTCTCCTCCTCCAGCTGCTGCTGCAAAGCCAGTGTGTGCAAATTACTCTTCTTCCTCCTGTTGAGGAGGAGGAACACGCCCAGGGACAGGAGCAGAGAGGGGGACACYAGCCCAGAGCAGAACATGAAGCCTCTGCAGACCTCCAGCCATTCCCAGGTTATTCCCAAAGGGTTTGCAAATGGCCAACAACAAACAGCATTTCCTGCAAGGAAACTTCAGCTTGCAGGGCACAGATCCAGAGTCAGCTGGACCAAAGGCAGGAAAACCACAGCTTTACCCTCCTTCTTCCATGGAATTATAATCCCAGGTTGATTCCCCTCTTTCCTGTCTCTAAAGTAACACTTGACCAGAGCAAAACTGATTGCAGAGGTGTCAGAGGTGTCTGCTCTGCCCACACAACCCCAGMTCTTTGCCCACACTGAGCTTCTGGACCATAAGACCTGGATGTGGTGTTGGGACAGAGAGAACAAATCAAGCAAACAGCTCCAGCTCAGGCTGGCTCGGGCTGCACAGGGAGAAGAGCCAGGGACACCCCTGACAGAGTCATCCACAGGGACAGCAGGGGACAAGCCAGGAAAARGTTGGGACCACCCAGACTGGACATTCCCGAGCACCCAGAGAGCCCTGGAGCTTCTAAACCCTGAGAGGCTGAGGGGCTCCTGAGGAGCACAGGCCTCCAGTCCCCTGTCACTCACCTCCTGCTCCTTGTACTTAGCATAGTCCTTGGCGTACCTCTTTAGCAGCTCCTCCTTGAGCTCTTCGGCTCGGGGAAAGGCTACTTCCTTCAGTTTCTGGGAGAGAAAACACAGCATCAGCGTGGGGCAGCCCCAAGGCAAGGAAAATGAAACCCAAGAAGCTCAAGAGTCCAAAAAAACACCACCAAAATCACTGAGCAAGAGCTCAAGCAGTGCTGCTCTTTCCTCTTCTAGTCAGCACCGAGCAGAGGAGCTGCAGCTTCTTGTGGCTGTGAGGAATCTCCAAGGATTCCCTGGAAAATCACCACTTTGGACATCCAGCCACCACACATGGTCTTTAAAAAGCAGGGAGTTGAACAGGGAAGAAAGGACACCCCAGTGCTCAACAGGAAGTAACTGGACACCACAGCCAGTCCAGTGCAAGTRCAATGGGGTAAGAACCCCTCAAACTGTAACTCAGAAAATAATGGAATCGTTTAGGTTGGAAAATACCTCCAAGAGYTCAACCATTCCCCCAGTGCTGCCATGTCCACCACTAATCCATGTCCCCAGGTGTTTTGAAACACTTCCAGGGACGGTGGAAGCTGGTACCAGCACTGGACAATGGTTTTGGGGAAGRAATTTYCCCAATATCCAACTTAAGCCTCCCSTGGTGCAACACGGGGCCATTTCCCACTATCCTGTCCCTGWTCCCTGGGARCAGAGCCCAACACCCCTGGCTGCCCCCTCCTGTCAGGGAGCTGTGCAGAGCCAGAAGGTCCTGCTGATCCCCCTCTTCTCCCTCTGAGCCCCTTTCTCAGCTCCCTCAGCTGCTCCTGGTGCTTCAGCCCCTTCCCCAGCTCCATTCCCATCTCTGGACATGCTGCAGCCCTGCAATGGATTTCTTGGAGTGAGGAGGCCAGAACTGAACTCCCAAGGCATCAGAACYGCCTGGCCAAGCCAAGGCTTCTCAGCATTTGTGTGGATCACTCATCCCAGAGCTGCAGAAGCCCAAGGCTGATGACACTGAGCACATTCCCATTCCAGAGCTGGWGCTGTCCCCACTTACTTTGACTGTCTCCCTTTTCTCAGGAATGACGGCGCTTTTGTAATCGCGGTGCTGCGGCAGCTTCTCGATGAAGAGTCTGGAAAAAAGGGACAGAAGCTGCAGTTCAGGACASTCAGTGGTGTTTTGGGGGAACCCTGTGCTCCCTCTCAGGGCAGTCTGTCTGTCTACAGGAACCCTCCATCCCACAGCAGCCCCTGGAGCTCTGCACAGCAATCAGATCTCACTCCATCCCAAGGGAGTGCCTCGCACAGGTTTGCCTTCCACCTGGCCTCTGGAGGTGATCCCCAGGGATAAACACATTTGTTTTGAAGAGAACCATTAATAACCTGGTCTAAACCACCAAGGGCACAGAGGTGACTCAGGAAGGTGCACCTGCCCACACCTGCGAGCATCCTGGGATTCCACCTGAGCTCAAGGACTTGGCTGATTCAGAGCTCCCCATCCTTCTGCACAGAGGGACAGAGAGTTTGTGCAGGAGGGGAAATCAACCCAGACCTTGGCCAGGGAAAACTTGCAGGTGAGCTAAAAACAAGTTCCCAACAGCCTCAGCCTCTGCACCAGGAGCCTTGGGGCTCTGCAGCCTGAGCACCCCAGGTATTCCAGGCAGGAGGGAGAATTCCATGCTGGCTTTGGGGAGGGAAATCAGGGCTGTGCTCAGCATCATCCCACTCACCTTCCACTAYCCYAGGCTGCTCCCAGCCCTGTCCAGCCTGGCCTGGGACACTTCCAGGGATCCAGGGGYAGCCMCAGCTGCTCTGGGCACCTCTGCCAGGGCCTGCCCACCCTCACAGGGAAGAATTTCTTTCTAACATCCAATCTAAAGCTCTKCTATYCCCCCTTGTCCTGTCACTGCCCAGGCTTTTGTAGAAACCTCCTTTARGTGCTGGAAGGCCACAATGAGATCCTTCCACAGAGCAAGCATTAGCAAGCACTAAAACAAGGAGAAAATCCCACAAACAAGGGGCAGTCTACTCAGCTCTCTGAGACTCCCCAGGCTTGAGACACCTTGAGTTCATCTGTGACCAAGTCCCCAGCAGTGACAGAGTGCTCAGGCTGAGCTCAGGCTGAGCTTAGCCAGGCCCTTCTCTCCTGCAAGCAGAACTTTTGCTGTCTCTGGGCATCCACAAAGCTTTGGGGATAACCCAAAATCTTTGCCCTCATTCTTGCTTCAGCACCCACAGGAGGATGTTCCAGCTCCTTTGGAGAGCACCCTCCTGCCCAGGCACAGGGAATAAGGGAATAGATCATGCCACAGAGAGCAGAACAAACCAACCAAAGCCAAGCAGCAAAAACTCAGGAGGCACAGGAACTCTGAGAAATCTCTGTGTGTGCAGTAAACAAACCCAGCTGCTCCAAGCCCTTAGGGACAAGGAAGGACTTTTTTTTGCCTCCCTGAATGCTCCTGGTGAGGCTGCAGCATCAGCAGAGCCAGAGCACAGCCTGGAGCCCTGGAGAGGCCATGGCTGCCTCCCAAACCCCCAGTGAGATCCCCGCTCCCAGCTGGGGGTGTGAAGTAGGTCACTGTGCCGAGGAGACACAACAAGGCCCCGAGTGCTGCCAGCAGCTTGTACATTCAAATGGAAGGGATTAATTAGGAAGGATTAAGAGCAGATGCTGGCCTGGGTAGGATGGAAAAACCAGCAGAGACAGCTGGGTTYCCAACAAGTCAGGAAGCGGGGAAAAAAGTGGGCAGGAGGATGAGAGGGCTCRGGCAAAGCCAGAGAAAAACTCTGGGACAGGAGCAGCAGTGGCAGGCTGGGATGGGGCAGAGAAAGGGCTGGAACARMTCATGTTTCCTATGGACAGCCCTGCTGATGCCTGGCAAGACCAAAACCTCCCACAGCCAGGAGTTTGGGGCTGGTTCAGCCTCTGCCTGCTCCCAAGCCCAGCGGAGCAGCTGCTGTTTGGCACYGAGCAGCCACAGCCAGGACTATTTTTAAGCCCAGCTCCAGTGCCCAGGCCAAGCCAGCGGCTCTCGAGGCCCTTGTGACACCCTCAGGAGTCCCTGGAGCTGATCCAAGCAAATCGAGGAGCCCAAACATTACAGAAAAGTTGTGTCTTAGGACTTTTTTCCTTCTTATTTGGCTTTACCAAATTAACCCAAAGTGCTCCTGCTGATGATTCAAGGAAAACACCCATTTGGATCAAGGCAGGAGAAGCTGCTCAGGCAAGGAAAGACTTGCAAGGTGACAAGACACGTGTTCAAAATCCTGGAGATAGTTACAGAATCCTGGAATGGCTGGGATGGGAAGGGACCTCAAAGCTCATCCCATTCCACCCCTGCTGTGGCAGGGACACCTCCCATCACCCCCAGCCTTGGACACTTCCAGGGATCCAGGGGCAGCCACAGCTCCTCTGGGATTTCCATCCCAGCCCCTCCCCACCCTCACAGGGCAGAATTCCTTCCCAATACCCCATCCATCCCTGCTCTCTGTCAGTTTAAAACCATACCCCCTTGGCTGGGCACTCTCTGCCTGTGTAAAAAGTTCCTCTCCCTCCTTTTTATAATCCCTCTTTAGGCAGTAGAAGGGACTCTCAGGTCTCCCCAGGGCCTTTTGTTCTCCAGGTTGAACACCCCCAGCTCCCCCAGCCTGGCCCCACGCCTAGGAAAGGGAGAGCAGAGCAAATCCATGAGAGGCTCCAGTGAATTGCCAGTGCCTCCTCCTCCTCCTCTCTGGATGAGGACATCTAAAAAACATCAAACCTACTGCTTGAGCTCCAGCTTCCCATCTTCACTGGAAGAAATGACGGTGGCATTCAGTTCCTATCTTTGGACAATCCAGGGCAGGAGCTCACATTCGTCAGCACTGCAGAAATCCCACCAGGGGAAGGTTTTCCTTCAGCCCAGCAGCCAGGCTGGAAATGCCAGCAGAATCATTTGAAAGCTGCTGGGAACACAACCCAGCACCTCTGGCTGCTACAATGAAACAGCCTCCACTTCATTTGTTTAGTTAAAAAGTTTCTCCTTCGGCCCCAGCTGCGTAACAGGCCTGGAACCCTTCCCAAAGGTTTTACACTYCCCAGCTCCCCGTGCAGCCTCCCAGGCCCTCGCCACCATGCCCATAAAAGCTCAGGAAGTGCGAGGCGGGGAGGAAAGCTAATCAGAGAAAAATGTGTTGGGTTTAGGGGGCAGCAACCCTGCACACGGGGGCAGGGAGGGAAAATGCCCACGGAGATGCCAACCCTATTTTGGGTGAGTGGGGAGAGTGGGCACAGCACAGACCACACCCCAGTGGCACTGCGTGGAGGCAGGAGAAACAGATTTAGGGGGAAAAAAAAGCCCTGCAGGAACAGGACACTGTGCCATTGGGATCAGAGTTTTCATCCCTTTAAACAGCCACAGGCACACAGCTGTGTTTGAGGGGCCTGGGTTATGTTCCTGAGGTGTAAAAATAAATCCCCGAGTGGTCCCTGGTTTCAAAGGAGGAATTCCCTGCTGTGGAGGGCTGTAGTAACCTCAGAGTAAAACAGGCTCAGAGTAAAACAGCCTTCTCCTCTGAAGGTGGAGTAGTAGACACACCACAATCCAGCCTCGATGCTTCCAGGTACTGGATACAAAAATCCCTGACCACAGATCCCTGCCCAGCCCTAGGACATCACAGCCAACCYAGAGAAAAACTGAGGCCAATTGAGGTGATGAAACACCTGCAAACTTTGACTCACAGGTTGATAAAATCTCTCTGCTGCTGACAGGAGTCTCCAGAGGGATGGAGCAATCCAAGATCAGCCTGGTTTCCAAGGGAATTTCATTSCCATAATACCAATATCCCAAAGGGGTGTCAGAAGATGCTGCCAGACTCTTCCCATTGGTACCCAGTGACAGGACAAGGAGTGAGGGCCATCAACTAAACCACAAAAAGTTCAACCTCAACAGCAGGAAGAAAATCTTTCCATGGAGGGTGGCTGGCACAGCTGGAGTGTCCCTCTCTGGAGACATTCCAAACTCACCTGGATGTATCCCTGTGTCACCTGCTCCAGGTGACCCTGCCTGGGCAGGGGGTTGGACTGGATGATCTCCAAGCCCAACTTTTCTAGGATTATTGATTCTGAAAACTAAAGTGAGCTGTATCTGTGGCTTTGCCTCATCCCCTTCCCACATCTGGTCAGTCTGAGCTGCTTTTGTGGCTTTTTGCCTCACCCTTCCCACATCTGGTTAATCTGAGCTGCTTTTGTGGCTTTTTGCCTCACCTTTCCCACATCTGGTCAGTCTGAGTTGCTTCTGTGGCTTTGCCTCACACCTTTCCCACATCTCCTGGTCAGTCTGAGCTGCTTTTGTGGCTGCCTCACCCTTCCCACATCTCCTGGCCATTCCCACCAGCTGTGGGACCCTAAATCCCTCAGGAGCAGAGCTGTGGCCAGAACCCAGAGTCGTGGAGCTCTCCCATCTCACCAAGACCTTGCAGCACCCGGGGAACCGCCCGTGCCCAAGCCCCTCCGGCCCCGCAGCCGCCACCCTTACGTGATGTACTTGTTGTAGAGGATGAAGGCGTGCTCCAGGTTGCCCTCCTCGCAGTACACSGTGGCCATGCGCAGCATCTCCACGCCCGAGCGGAAGTAGCGGCGCGGGGGGATGTCCTCGCTCACCTCCACGCTGCTCCCCGCCTGGATCAGCCGCCGCACCCGCTCCTCCGGCGCCACGGCCGCGCTGCCGGGGCTCGGCATGCTGACACACATGGGCTCTGCGGGACAGGCAGGGGATCAGAACCGAGAGAACAGAACCTCGGAATCATTGAATCACAGAAAGTACTGAATCACAGAATCATAGGAATCACTGAATCACAGAAATCACAGAATCACAGAATCACTGAATCAATCACAGAATCACTGAATCACAGAATCACTGAATCACGGAAATCACAGAATCACTGGATCAATCACAAAAATCACAGAATTACTGAATCAATCACAGAATTACTGAATCACAGAAATCACAGAATCACAGAATCAATCACAGAATCACTGAATCAACCACAGAATCACTGGATCAATCACAAAAACCACTGAATCAATCACAAAAATCACTGAATCACAGGAATCACTGAATCAATCACAGAATCAAAGGAATCACAGACATCACTGAATCAATCACAGAATCACAGAAACCACTGAATCACAGAAATCACAGAATCACTGAATTACTGAATCAATCACAAAAACCACTGAATCAATAAATAAGTCACTGAATCACAGAAATCACTGAATCAATCACAGAATCACAGGAACCACAGAAACTACTGAATCACAGAATCACTAAGCCACAGAAATCACGGAAACACAGAAATCATGGAATCACAGCATCAGTTCCAGAATCATGGAATCACAGAAATCACTGAGTTACAGGAATCACTGGATCAATCACAAAATTCACTGAATCACAGAATCACTGGATCAATCACAAAAATGACTGAATCAATTCCAGAATCATGGAATCACACAAACCACACAGAATCACTGAAATCACTGAATCAATTACAATCACTGAACCACTGGGTTGGAAGAGACTTTTAACATCATTGAGTCCAATCCATGGCCTAACATCACCTCAACTAAACCATCCTGACTCAACGGGATCCCCCAAATCCATCCTGACCCAACAGGATCCCCCCAAATCCATCCTGACCCAACAGGATGTCTCCCCAGACCCATCCTGACCTGAAAGGATCACCCCAAATCCATCCTGACCCAACAGGCTCCATCCCAAACCCCTCTCTGCCTGAGCTGTGGGAGGCACTCCCATCACCCCAGGAATGCACCACGACCTGATCCATGTGGGAATCACCACAGACAGGAGCTGGTGGATTCCAAGTGGAGGAAGCAGCAGGGCTGAGGGGTAGGGAGCCCAGAAATCCTCCACAAGGCTCTTCCTCCTCCAGCAAAAGCAGTTTTCCCTTGGAAAAGCCACCCTGGGCCAAGGGAAGGGTTAAACTCCCTGTGAAATCACACTRATTTCCTAAAACGTGTATAAATGTCCTCAGCSCTGTGGGGCTGGGSTTTTGTGGACACCTTTCCAAAACTGCCCCYGAAAGCCTTCCAATAAAAAGCCACTTTTATATTACCTACTCACTAAAAATCACCTCAGGATTCACTTCCAAATTGAAAAAAAAAGACAAGAGTTATTCTGGCCAGGCAGATGGGACCCACCAGAGCCCCTCAGCTGCCACATGCAGTGTCAGGAATTCCTGAGGCACCTTCCTAAGGGAGGGAAAGGTCCCTGGGAGAGGAGGGGAGCCCCTCTTGGGGTTACACCAGAGAAGAACCTCCTTCTTGAGGGCAGGCAGAGCCTGTTTCCCAGCCCACAGCCTGCAGGGGCCTCTTGTCCTGTGGGATTCAGCTCTGCCAGAGGCTCCTGTGCCCAAACCCTTTAGGATATGACAGCCACAGCTCCGGGGGGCTTCAGCTCTGCTGGGGGTGGGGTTTCAGCTGCTCCCCCAAGCCAGAGCTCTGAGCCCTTCCTCAGAATAATCCCTGCCGAGCCCCACAGTCCTTTCCTCCCCAGGAGAACAGACCCCACTCACACCCTGGAACCCCCCTCGAAACCCCACAGCTCCCCTCAAAATCGAGTGCCCAAATCAGCCCCCCA
>CADDXX010000967.1:0-14368 GCA_902810485.1 Alauda arvensis | reverse complement strand
GAAAGCAGTCTGTTTATTGTGACGTCGGGTGGCACGGGGTTAGTCCCCTAAAGTCATGCCAGCAAAGCACAAGGTTCTTCCCCCTCTATTATTTCCCCAAGTCTTATATACAACACATCTGCATAACCCCAGCACCTCCCATCCTCCGCTTGGCATTAAAATGAGGCCATTAGTCCTCCACGTGTGTGCAGTTCTTGTCTTGAATTGGGTCTGTGGTTGTGAAGGATGAAGTCAGGAATGTCTTCATCACAATGACCTTTCTACCTTCTTGCTTCTGGCACGCCTTCATGAGCTCCTGGCACAATTCAACATCCCCTGCTTTGTGACTGATTAGCACAGAGTCCCGGTGCTGGTCGTGGTTCCTCTGGTTCCCATCAATAATCAAGGCAGTCCATCTATTTCCTTCTATAAACAAAACTAAAACACATMATAGAAAGCAATACATTGTTTAGCTCCAGCTTAAGCATCTTAATAATAATCATTAATTTATCTTTTGTTTTTCTAGCTTGCATCCTAAGGGGTATAAGTTGCTCCTAACCCTTAGTTAAAATCTTAACTCTTTAAAATCTTGACTCAATTCCAGTACCAGAATCAGCATCATTACTCCAGTGTGCGTGTGTCTGTGCTGGTACCAGTGTCACTGTCCCAGTTCAGCACCCTGGACTGGCATCCCCAGCCTGTACCAGTACTGGTACCAGAATCCCTGACTTGGTCCTGGTATCCCCAGTACTGGCACCCCTTATCAGTGCTGGTACTCCCAGAATCAGCATCCCTGACCACATCCTGGCATCAGCATCCCTGGAACCAGMATTCCCACCCCATTCCCACAAGTATCCCATAAGTACCACCCTGAAGGGCCAMTCCACRGGCTCCCCATCATGGCCACACRGTTCTGGTATGGCTCAAACACAGCYGGGAGCAGCASTTGTCCCTTGGGCCAGGAAGAGAGAGGACAAAACCAGCCCCAAAACATCCCAAAATCATCCCCTGCCACCTCTGGGGCAGGATGGGGTAGTTCATACATGTGGCAGGGTCACCAGTGACACTCCACCCCTTCCTCTTGGACCTGAAAATCACCTCCATCCCCAAAAATATCGTCGTTGGGATGGGAGATTGTTGGACCTGCAAACCATCGTGGGTATGGGGAATCACCATGGGAAATCATGGTGGGGGTGGGAAACGATTGTGGGGATGGGAAATCACCATGGACATGGAAGTGATGGTGGGATGGGAAATCCTCGTGGGAATAGGAAATCCAGGCTGGGGTTAGGAAATCACTGTGGGAACGTGAAATCAAGGTTGGGGTTGGGAAATCATCGTGAGAATGGGAAATCGTGGTGGGAAATTATCCCTGGCATCCCCATCACTGACCCAGAACCAGTGTGGGCAGCCAGGGCTCCTTTGCCGTGCACAGACACATTCACACATAAATGAGCTGGGCTGAAAATCCCAGCCTTTCCTGGCCCTGACAGTTTTGTCCCAGGATGGCACAAGCCGAGCCGGGACAGGATTTTCTTGTCCGCGACATCCCATTCCCAAGCGGGATCAGCCTGGAAAAAAGCTGCCGGCACCTCCAGCTGGGCGGAAAGCCCCTTTTGCAGAGGGAGGGGAACTGCCAGGATTAGCATCAACGCCGGGGAGACGGGGGCGTGGGCAGCCGGCGGTGGGGAAGGGCCGGTCCGACCCGCCCGGCTGAGCAGGGTCCCGGCTCTCGGGATGCCCCGCGGCCGTCTGGGCACAGCGGGGCTGCTCCCCCCGCACCAAGAGATCAGGTTGAACCTCCTGCGCTTCCAGCCGAGCCTGTAATTAGCGCTCATGCCGGGGAGTAAGATCCGGGCGCTGGGAAGGAGCCGCAGCCGCCTCGGGGTGTGAGACAGGCACCGGCTGAGGCTGGAAAACTCATCTCACACCGGGCCGGCGAGTGGGCATCGCCAGCTGGGGCTCAGTGTCCCCCTCCACGTGTTCTTCCTTATTTTGCCCTCTGGTTGCTACCCCAGATCTCAGGATCCTTTTCCAAAGGGTGATTCTGACCCCCGGGTACCCCATCCACACATGAGCATCCCCCCACAAGGGCTTTCCCACTCCCCAAGTGGTGCCCAAAATCCCAGATCTCGCCCTCAAAGGTGGCTGCGGTGGGGTCGAGCAGCCTCCAGCCCAAGGACAGGGGCTTCACCACCCCCTGTCCCTCTCCCCAAGACCCCAGGGAGGCTTTGCCATGGGTTTGGGGAAAGGCCTTGCCAGCTGGGACCCCGCGGCGGTGACTCAGGGATGCCGGGGGTTGCGAAACAGGCCTGGGATGGTTTGGGAGACGCCTCCACGCAGCCCCGCCAAGCCCAGCCGCCCCGGGGAACCCGTGGGGGGAACAAGCCACGGCAGCGTCTGGGCTTTGAGCGGCGGCTGACCCGTCAGGCAGGTTTCCCGGAGCAGCAGCCCAGCCGGAGCGAGCCGTCCGGAGCCGGGAATGCCCCTCCGCCCGCTCGCAGGCTGACGGAGCCCCCGGCTCTCTGCTCGCCACCGCCGGAGCCATGCGGGCGGCCGGGCTGCTGCTGGCCTGGGCACTGCTGCACGCCGCTGCCAGCCAGCAGTGCCACCCCTCCAGCCCCGGCGGCGTGCTCCGCTTCACCGACAGGCACGCCGAGATCCAGGTGCCGGCGCTGCACCGAGTGCCCAGCTCGCTCGATCCCCTCTACGGCCTCGTCCGGCGCTGCCTGGACCTCATCCAGCAGAACCCGCTGCCCACAGGTGAGCCCCGAGCCGGGCAGCCGCAATCCCGCTGCTGGCACCTCCGGGGGTTTGCTGGCTGCAATCGCCGGGCCCGGAGCTGCTCCGGGGGTACCCAGGGGTTCAGGAGGAGGGTTCTGCCTCTGTTCGGTGCTGCTGCCAGGAAGGTTGGGGGTGCAAAGGACGGGGCCCCGAATAACAGTGCCATGTTTTGGTTGGTTTTTTTTTGTTTTGTTTYGTTTTTTTGGGGTTTTTTTTGGCAGAGCTGCTGAGGACAGCGCTGAATGACCCCGGCTCAGTGCGAACGTTGCAGGTGAGCCGGGACGCGGGGCGGGGGGATCCTATGGGGATGTTTTCCATCTGGCACAGGGCACCTGGGGGATCCTACGGGGATGTTTTCCATCTGGCACAGGGCACCTGGGCACCCGGAGCGCCTCGAGCTCGGTGCAGGGGTGCCCACAAGGCTCTCCCGTGGCGCAGGTGGTGCAGTACGAGCTGGGCTATGTCGTCTGTGCTGCAGTGGCTCTGCTCTTCACCGTGGCCGTGCCGGTGGCCGGGATGTGCTTCTGCTACTGCCGGAGCCGGCGGCGGTGCGGGGGCCGCCTCCGCGCCCACCGGCGCTCGCTGGGCTGCCGCCGCCGCTGCCTGCTGGCCTGCCTGTCCTTCACCTCCCTCATCATCCTGTGAGTCCCCCGTGTCACCCCCCAAAACTCGCACTGGGCTGGGGAACCTGCGGGCCGGGGAGGTTCTGCTGGGCAGCGCAGTCACCGCCTGCTCACTCCCCGCAGGATCAGCGTCACCTGCGCCTTCGTCACCAGCCAGCGGGTGAAGGGACAGATGGAGCCGGGGCTGGAGGCTGTGCCCTCCACCCTGCGCACGCTGCGGCAGCACCTTGCCAATGTCCCCCAGGTGGGTCCCCGAGCGGCCTCGCCCCTGGCACGGGGCGCTGCCCAGGCCTGGCTGCATTTCCCTCGGGGGATGGTTTGGCAGGCAAGAGGAGGTGACGTGGCCGCGTTAAAAATGTTTTTGAATGGCAACGTGGGGCTCCCTCCCCTCCCGGCGGCTGCTACCCCCGGCTGACCGGCTCCTCTTTGCTGGCAGGGGGTGCAGATGGTGGTGGACAAGTTCGAGGTGCCCCGAAAGCAGATCATCTCCGACCTGGGTGGTAAGCGCGGCACCGGGCAGCGCCCCGAGCTTGCCCCGGGGATGGATGATGTGCTAACAGTGCCGCGGTGCCTCGCAGGGCTCAGCCGGAGCGTGGGGCTCTCCATCCATGCGCAGCTCAAGGCCATGACCTACGCGGCGCTGGAGGACCTGCAGGACAGGGCCGGAGGTACAACCGGAGCGAGACCGTTCCCGGGACCGGCACCGGCACCGGCACCGGGACCGAAGCCTCGCCGGGGCGGCTGAGCAGAGCAGTGTGAACTAGCCCTGGCCTTTCTCTTTAAGACCTACAGACCTCGCTGCACCATTTACAGATTCTGCACAGGACAGCGCGGGCGCTGGCGGCGGCGCGGGCCGAGCTGGAGCCGGCGCTGCGGGAACGGAGGAGCCGCGTGGTCGCGCTCCTGGACGACCCGCGCTGCACCTCGTGCGCCAGCGCCCTGGGCAGGGCACAGGGCCTGCAGCTGGGCGCCGACTACGGCAAGGTGGGCACGGGCTCCTGCTCCCCCTCTGTCACCTCGCCCCGCGGTTGTCCCGGCGCTCATGTGTTCATTCTTCCACTCCCAAGGTGCCGTCGGTGGAGAAGGTGTTGAAGGCGCTGGCCGGGCTGCCCCGCAGTGACTTTGCAGAGATGATTCGCCAGGTTGGGGGGTCGGGGTGAAGCGGGGGGGTGGGGTCCAGCACAGACAGCTCCAGCTGAGCTGCTCTGTACCCCCTCTTTCCTTGCAGGGCAATGGCACCTTCAACTCCATCCCAGAGCTGGCCGTGGAGAGGATGGCGCAGGTCATCCAGGGTGAGTGGGGCTGGCACAAAGAGTGGGGACATCCTGCATGCAGTGAATCCCGATTTGGGGACACAGGGTGGGATGCAGGGAGCATCCGCCCCTCCAGCACAGCCTTGGCCCCGCAGATCTGCGGGGCGATTTGGCCCACACGGCGGAGAAGGTGCAGTCCATCGCCGACGGCTTCCCCCTCCCCGACTACACCCGGCCCGTGAGTGAGGCGCTGGTGAAGGCGGAGGAGCGGAGCCAGCCGTACCTGCGGGAGGTGGAGCGCTTCGAGCGCTACAGGTGACCCTGGGGGCAGGACGGGCTGCACAGGGTGCAGCAGAGAAGGGCCGAGAGCCCCAGGTGCCTCAGCCCCGCATCCTGAGGCTGTGCCCTGCTGCTCTTCCCTCCAGGTGGATCGCGGGCACGGTGCTGTGCTCCATCATCCTCCTCATCCTCCTCTGCAACGTGACGGGAATGGCCCTGGGGGCCTACGGGCTTTCCAAGCGGGAGGACCCCAGCGACTACGAGTGCCGAGGAGAAGCTGGCGCCAAGTTTCTCCTGGTGTAAGCATCTCTCTGGGTGCTGGGGGGCTGCTCCATCTCACACGACCCCCCCCCAAAAAAAACCCCAGGCAAAGCCAAGGGAGGGACTGGGAGCCGTCCCAGCGGAAGAGCTTTTGGAGCCACCGCCTGCGCCGGCAGGTTTGGGAGAAGCTGCTCCGTCCTGGGAGCTGGCAGCTCCCGCGGCTCGGCCCCTCTGCCCGGCACACCCAGCTCCCAGGGCCCTGCCCAGCCCGGCGTGCCCGGGCTCGGGAAGGAGCCGCGGGGCTGCAGCTGGACGGGCAGGTCCCTTCCTGCCCGCTCGGATTTGCAAAGCCACCGCCGGCGCCTCCTCTCCCTCTTTCAGCGGCGTGGGCTTGGCTTTCCTGTTCTCCTGGCTCCTCATCCTCCTGGTTTTTGCCACTTTCCTGGTCGGGGGCAACATCCAGACGCTGGTTTGCAGGAATTGGATCAACCAGGAGATTTATAAGGTGGGTGGCCACACATCCACACATCGCCCTGTAAATCTCTCCTTCCGTGCACCAAAACACTTCCAAAGGCTCTGTGTCCTCCCCCTAAATCCGGATAGAAAAACCCTGTCCTAGACCAGAAGATTAAGTTTAGGATTAGCTCCTCAAAATTGCATCATCAGCTGGGAAATGCCCTCGTGGGAAATGCGCTGTTGATTCACTTCCTGATTGCTGTTCCCTGTTCCTTGGGCATCCCTGGGGTGCTTGGGGCCGGCAGCTCGGTGTGATGGGGCTGACAGAGGCATTGGGGCAGTGGGACTGGGGTCAGGATCTTCCCATGGCAGTGCCACACACGGGCAGGTGCCAGCATGGGGCTGTCCCTCCAAACACACACAGCAAGGGTCTGCAGTGGGGAACGTCCAAATAAAGGCAAAACTAGTGATGAGCTACCCCAGGATGCACCGAGAGGGCAGAACACCCCCAGAATCACTGCTGGGAATGCCTGTGCCTTACCCTGACCCTGTTTTCCCTCCTGTTTGGCGCAGTTCATCGACACCCCAGGGAATCTTCCACCGTCCATGAACCTCACCCGCCAGCTCAACCTCAGGAGGGATTCAAACCTCAGCTCCGCGTACCGGTGAGCGCTGCGGGAGCCCCCGCTTCAGCCGGGCCGGGTTTGGGGATCACTCTGCCGATGTCTCTCTGCCTTCCAGGGAGTGCAAGAGCGGCGCGGGCCTCTGGGAGGTGCTGCAACTCGACAGGTCCTACGACCTGGATGAGCACCTGAAAACCCCCAAGGTGAGGGCTGGCTCCGGCCAGAGCTGCTGGCAGCAGCAGGGGCACGCAGGAGCTTTACTGGGGTTACTGGGAGCCCTGCAGAACCCCTTGTCCGGCCCTCACAGTACACGGCTGATTTCCAAAAACGCCTGGGCGAGTTCACGGCGAACCTGGGGGATGTGCGGCTGCTCCGCAGCGAGGGCAGGCACGACCTGGAGACCTTCGCACGCAGCGGAGTGGATGAGGTGGACTACGGGCGCTTCCAGGAGGAGGTGAGGCGTGCTCACAGTGAGCTGGACCCTGCTGCGGGACATGCCCCACACCGGGGCTGGATTTTCGGAAGCCCCCGACTTTGTTTCCCTGCAGATGAAGAACCCCGTGGTGCAGACCAGCCTGCCCGGCTTGGCGAGGAACCTCGAGGGGCTGCAGAAAATGCAGGTGAGCGGTGGAGCGGGCGGTGGGGGAGCCCTCGGTGCCCACGGGGCCGTGCTCAGCCCGCTGTGCCCCGCAGAGGAACAGCACGGTGGCCGGGCGGCTCGCAGTAGAGGCACGGGCGCTGTGGCACATGCAGAACTCCACGGTGCAGTCGCAAGAGGCTTTAGTGGTGAGTCCGTGCTGGGCTGGCGGCTGTCGTGCCACTGGCACCGCCTTGGAGGGGACCACGAGGTTTCTGAACCTTTCTTACCTCCCTGTCCCACAGGCAAAGCTGGGGGAAAGCGTCCAGTTCCTCTCCCGCTTGGCACCGCACCTCAAGGTAACTCTTCCAGCCCCAAAAAACTTGTGGTGTCCCATCGTCCCATCTGCCCAAAAAATGCTGTTGCAGGGTGATGGGAGAGCCAGGACATTTGCCACCCAGGAGAATCGGTCTCCTTTAGTGATCAGATTTGCTGTTGCAAAGCAGAAATCTCCCTGCAAAGGTGTTTTCCTGCTCAGGGCACATCCCTCTATCCCTGCCCTCTGGCAAAAAAAAAAAAACAACAAACAATTTGGAGCTCGGCATTGCTCCCTGCACCCCCCGGGCACCGATTCTGCTGCTCCGGGCCCTAAGGATGCTCTGCCTTCCCTGTGCCTCCTCAGGAGCGGGTGAAGAGGACGCTGGCCACCACGGCTTCGGTGGAAGCCCGGCTGCCCGTGCAAGCCCAGCAGATCCTCCGGCAGGTGAGGAGGGGCTGCATGAACCACCGGAGGTGGAATTCCCCAGAGCCAGGAGGAAAGAGGGAGAACAGGGAGGTGCAGGAGTGCCCCGGGAGCCTTCAGCCCTCATTTCCCAGCCTCCATTAGCCCGGAGGTGGCTGGAGAGAGGCTGGAGCCAGGCTGGGGGGCTGGAGCAGGGAACTCTCCCTCCACGCTGCCTTCCCCCTCTCTCTCAGGAACTCGGCTGCTTCACCAGGAAGGAGCTGCGGTATTTCGCCCAGTACCTCAACTGGGTGGGGCAGACGGTGAGTGCTCCCCGTCACCCCGCGGGGATCGCTGGGGCCCAGGAGCCCCCACGGACCCTTCCCGCAAGCGAAACGCATCCCAGCAGCCAGGCGTGGGTTGATGCCTTGTCTCTGCTCCTCGTTCCAGCTCAGGGAGGACGTGGCTTCGTGCCAGCCGCTCGCCACTGCCCTGGACAACGGGCGGGTCATCCTGTGCGACCGCATCGCTGACCCCTGGGTAAGGACCCTCCTCCGGGGGGACCTACGGGACCACCAGAGCTCCCCAAACCCCTCCGGAGCCCGGGAGCTGCCCTTGTCTCCCCACACAGCTCAGCCCCGTGGCTTCTCCTTGCAGAACGCCTTCTGGTTCAGCCTGGGCTGCTGCACCTTCTTCCTCATCCCCAACATCATCTTCGCTGTCAGACTCACCAAACACTTCCGCCCCATCCGCAACCGGCTCATGTGAGAGGCGGGCGGGGACGGGGGACACGGGGACGAGGGGACACGGGGACGGGGCATGTGGACTCCTCCCTGACCATCCCTCGTGCTTTTTTCTGCGCAGCTCCACGGGGTCAGAGGAAACCTGTCCCTTCCACATCCCTCGTGTCACGGCACTCAAGCTCTAGGACGGGGCTCTGCCAGGCGCGGCACCCCAGGAGCTCCCACAAACCCGTGCCAAAGCAGGGCAGGGCTCCGGGTCCCTCTGTCACCTCTCAGGGCTTTGGATCCCTCTGATGTTTCCTTCTCCGTGTCCTTCGGCGTCCTTTCCTTCCCGGGTGTGAGGCACCCGGAGATTCGGGATCCCTCGGGGGCTGAGCTGATGCTCCTGGAGCTCGGCTGATCCCGGCTGGAAGGGGAGGCTCCCCCGGCTTCTCCCCCATCCTCTCACACCCCACAGGGAAGGGCTCCCGCTGCTGTCCCGTGACAGTTCCCCACCCCCGGGACCCCGGGCGGTGTGGGGCGCATTAAAACCCTCCCCCAAAATCTGTCCCGGCTCTTTTGTTCACACCCTCCGTCTTCCCGTTCTGCACAGGGAACGGTTCTGGGGGGACTCCGGGGATGAGGGGAGCCCCTGGCTCCGGGGGCTGAGGGGCTGCACAACCAAGGGGATCTTCAGGGCCACGGGGGCTGAGGGGGGATCTCTGGGGCTGAGGGGGGGTCTCTGGGGCTCGGGGCGTTGCTGTGGCCGGGGGGGCTTTAGGGCTGGGGCTCTTGGGGTCTGAAGGGACTCTGGGGCGGAGAGGACCCCCTGGCTCTGGGTTTGAAGGGGTTTAGGAGAACCCCAGGGCTTCAGGGTTGAGGTTATGGCCGAGGGGACTCCAGGACTGAGGGGGACCCATGGCTGAGGGGGACCCATGGCTGAGGGGTGCTCTGGGGCTGGGGTTGTGGCCAGGGGGTTCTGGGGCTGAGGGGGCTCCAAGGTTGAGGTGTTGCCACAGTCCAGGGGGGACTTCAGGGCTGGGGTTGGGGCTGAGGGGGCTCCAAGGTGAGGGGGGGGTTCAGGGGCTGAGGCGTTGCTGCAGCTCAGGGGGCTCCAGGGCTGAAGGGGTGACAGGGACATGGGGACTCTGGGGCCASMTCTGAGGTGGCTGCAGAGCCAAAGGGGTGACAGGGACATGGGSACTCTGGGGCCAGCTCTGAGGTAGCTGTAGGATAGAGGGGATGACAGGGACATGGGGACTCTGGGGCCAGCTCTGAGGTGGCTGCAGAGCCAAAGGGATGACAGGGACACGGAGGCTGCAGGGCCAGGTCTGAGGTGGCTGCAGGATTGAGGGGATGACAGGGACGTGGAGGCTGCAGGGCCAGGTCTGAGGTGGCTTTGGGGCCAAGGAGATCCTGGGGCTGAGGACCCAGATGGCCCAAACCCCTGGCAGTGCCCCATGGGACCCCCATCTCCAGCCCCCAATAACCAGCACAGAAAACACCTCCCACTGCACATGTGAGAGCCCTCCTGGCCTCTAGGTACTGTTAATTAGAGCTTATTTAGAGCTTAATTAAGCTTAATTAGAGCTGGGGGCTCCGGGCCGAAATTGCAGGTGAAGGGGAGTTTGCTGTGGGTACAACCATGGAATCMTGGAATGSKTTGGGTTGGAAGGGACATTAAAAAATCATCTTGACCCATCCCCTGCCATGGGCAGGGGCCTCTGCCCCCCATCCCGAGGAAGCCCAGGCCAGGCTTTGTCTCTCAGTTTGGGACTTTTTTTGTGCTTTTCATTCCTGCTTTTCATTCAGATCCTTCAGCCCCTGCTTTTGCAGGGCTTTGTCCAACCAGTGAATTATTCACAAAATCCATACACGACTTTGCAGATGCACCAGATGAGAATTTCCCTCCCCAAAAGGCTCTCCACTCGCCAGCTGAGAGAGAAATGCCCCGTTTTCATGCATTATTAAAAGGCTTTTCCTACCCACAGCCAGCAGCAGTAAAAACACCCGGTTTATGCATTATTTAGGTTGTTGCTGCTCGGAGCCAGCTGGGTTTCAGCAGTTCCTCAGCCTGCAGAGGTCAGCATTGCAAAGGTTTTTTTCCAAAGGGATTTAGGGAGTGGAAATTCCCAAGGATTTCTGCAGGAACCCCCATTGCCAGGGATGTCCTCAGCCCATTTGGAAACCATCTGATGGCATTGAAAGTCAGCGTTAAAACGGAGGATTTTGGGTTCAGAGGGGTCTGTGTGGGGAGAGGTGTGTGGAAAAGTGATGTTCTCACCTGGGCTTCAGTCAGGAAATAAAATGCTCCCAGCTGGTTTTGTTTCAAAGGCCTAAAGTCACAAAATGCTGAGATAATTAAAAATGAGAGATTTGCCTTGTTTTTATAATTCATTTTTTATTCCTCTGTCTCTATGGCAGTGCCATATTTCAAATACTGTAATATCCCTGCTGGTGCAGGACAGCAAAGGGATTATGGACTTTAAATGTTAAATAACATAAAAGCAATAATATTTACTGAGTCCATCCACTGATTAAAGAAATAACAGAAACAAACCYGGARTTGTTTAGGCTGGAAAAGACCTTTGAGGTCATCAAATCCAGTGGGTTAGCAAATAAATGAGATTAATTCAGCTGCATCTTCTTCCTGAGTTTATTTCTCGTAGCTGGGCCACTCTGAATAACAGATAAATAATGAATGGCAGAGGAATTCACCCCAAAATAAATGTTTGGCACAGATCCACGAATATCCCTGTTCCTTGCCTGGGATGTGAACGGATTAAAAATGTGAGGATCTTTGAGTTAATGGTAAATCATCCACGAACAATCCAGAAAATTGTCCTGAACCAAGTGAAGGGCACTTTATTTACTAGGAAAAAAAAAAAGTGAGGATGAGCTGATTAATGATTCCCCTCCTCAAGCAAAACCAGGATTTATGATTAACTTCCAGTCCCACCTTCACGAAAGTTCCTTGTCTCTTCATTATTTATACTGATACATTAAACACCCACATTTCCAGCTCCTAAATGTATTCTTTAAATATTCGGTATCCCCTCCATCAGAGGGGTTTGCTTTTTTTCTATCCCAGTTTGTCTGGATCTGTGTTCTTTGAGGTTTTGGGGTTTTTTTCTATCTCAGTTTGTCTGGATCTGTGTTCTTTGAGATTTTGGGGTTTTTTTTCTATCTCAATTTATCTAGATCTGTGTTCTTTGTCTTCTAAGGACTTAATGTGTTGATGAAGCCACTTCCCTTCTCAAATCCCCCTTGGAATTCACCCCGTGGAACATCTCACCTCCCTGCTGCCCCTGGGAAGTGTCTATAATTCATAAATAATCAATAATTCAGAGCTCTGTCAGCCCAGGTGCTGCTCCCCACCGACTCCTATTTCAGGGCACAAATTGTTCCTCTGTATTCCCGGAACTGAGGAGAAATGCAGGAAAAGTCAGGCCCCACTTTTGTCAGGGTCAGCTTATTCCTGCAATTCTAGCAGCATTCCATTTCACCATTCTTATTTCGTTTCCTCTGATTTTTCTCCCCATTTTTCATTGAACACCGACCTCCTTTTCTTCTCCACAAAAAAGGATCTGTGACCTCTTCCACGTGTTTTTCTTATCATCCCCTAAAAACAGCTCAGAGAGCTGAGACACAAAACAGCTGCTGTGGAGAGTTGTGCAGAATTTCATCCCCATCCCCAAAAGGTTCCTTTTAAAGCAGTTTCTGCAGCAGAGCTCCAGCAATGAGTGAGGGGGGAATGAAATCCCAATTCCCAGCTGGATTTCATTCAATCTCACATGAGGAGTTGATGGAATTGTACAAAACTTCCCATTTTTTTCAGACATGGATTGGTCCCTGCTGACTCCTTAACCCGGGCTCCCAAACTCAGCTTTGTGAGAAACCAAATCCCAGAGGTTTTGCTCCCATTTTCCTTTGTTTTTAACATGAAAACTCCTTGGATTATTGACACCACAAAAACATTTTGGAGGCACAGAGATTTCAGGCCTGAACACAGGCAAGAAATACCCTGGGAAAAACAAACTGAGCTTTATTAATGCTGATTATTAATTGTTATTTAATGGCTGCAGATGGGGCTTTGCTTTTGGGGTGATTCCAGTGTGAGCTCAGGATAAACACCCAGCCCTGAGCCCCTGCTGCAAATGCAAACCAAATTTCCTTCATTTTCTGTGTTTTGTCTGCCCAAAATCCCTCTGGGCTCACTGGGAAGGTGCTGGAAGCCAAAGCAGGGGCAGGGTGGCCAGAGCTGCTGGGAGAAGGGCGCGTTCCAGGGGTGGCATCACCCAGAGGCAGCTTTAGGGACAACTGAGGGACAGCAAAAGCCCTCATTGCCCATCTCTGGGGTAAAACAGCCTGTCCCGAGCTGGGCTTTGCCCTCTGGTGCTGCTCCCACCCTCGGACTCACAGCCAGCTTTATTTTCATCATTTACAAACCCTTCTCCTCCATCCTCTGGAAGCACCACGAGATAAAAACCCTCTGCAGCTTGTGCTTGGTACCTCTGGGTTTTTCCTCTTGCTGGCACGTGGATCACTGCAATCCCCAGCCCTGAGGAACCTGTGGGCTCCTTGCCTGGCAATTCCAGCTCTCTGCACAGATTGAACATGACTTTAATTGCCCTGGCATTGTCCACGCAGGCCCTGAGCTGCTGGGAGCTGCTTTGGAAAAGCTGAGGAGATAAAATCCAAGAGAAATCCTCTGGGAGAATTGCCAGCACTCCAGCCTCCACCTAGCCCTTAAAACTGCCACATCCCAGCCCCACCCTCTGTTAACAACCTCTGGTTTTATCCAAAATATTTCCAGCTGGGGAAAAACCCCTTCATATTCTCCTCACCCCTGCCAAAGCTCAGCTTCCTCATCCTACATTTCTCAGGGCAGCCGTTCCCGTGGCAGAATCCTGGGTCAGGAATTCTATCTGGGATTTTCAATCGTGCTGGCACGGGGTGAGTAAAATCCCCTCGGACTGCAGGGAATCTGCCCCAGCAACGCCTCGGGGGACACGCTGCACTTTTTCTGAAATAAATTCGAATTTTCCTAAATAAAACCCTTTGGGACCTCAGCTGCCTTCAAGCTCCAGCTAAAACCCAGCTGGATAAACCTCCGGGTTTGTATTTACAGCAGCTGCGGCAGAGGGAGCAGCGTTCCAGCACCGCTCCTGCATCCCTCGCATCCCTCCTGCATCCCTCGCATCCCTCGCATCCCTCCGTAGCCATGGGAACGGCCCCGCGGGAGCGCCGTGCCCATGACAACCCCGCAGGAGCATCTCGAGCATCCTCAGAGCCTCTCCCTGGGCTTTTCCTTGTGCCAGGCTCCGATTTTTGGCTCCTTCCTGCTCCTGGGCGGGTGATGGCAAAGCTTTTCCTCATGGGCAGCTCCCCTTGCAGGAGCAAAGGGCAGAATTGACATTTAACGATGGAATATTTGGTCTATAAAACTTCCCTGGTGTCTTAATAAAGATAAACTTTATAAAGAGCCTCATGGGCAGCTCCCCTTCCAGGGTCAAAGGGGAGATTGAACGTTTAATGCCAAGATATTCAGTGTTTAAAATGTTCCTGGTGTCTTAATAAAGACAAACTTTTTATAAAGAGCCTTTAAAGTGCTGCAGGGTCGTGTGGGGTCTGGGGTCTTCATCCCAGCTGGAAGAGGGTCCAAAAGGGATGGGAGGGTGCTCACCCCATGAGAAACTCTTCTAAAATGTTATAAATCCTGATGGATAAAATCCTGGCCCCATTTCCTCTCCTGACCCGCATTTCCCAAGCCCAGTCCCTTTGTTTATTCTCATTTATGCTCAGAGTAAAAGAGGTGGAACCCCACAAAGTCCCGGCACTGGGAACTCTTCCCATGGAGGGAAAAAGGGAAAATCTGGGTGGAAATTTCCTCAGCAGCTCAGGTAAGAGGATTTATGTGTTGGGTTTAATCATCTCATCCTCACCGAGAAACCAGCTCAGGGCAGGGAAGAACTTGGTGAGTTCTCAGGTGAATAAACAAGGCAAAGACCTGGACCAAAAAACAGCTGTATCAAAGAAAAATATGATTTAAAAAATATTTGAAAGTTAATTTTTAATTATACTTTAAAA
>CADDXX010000966.1:143776-166606 GCA_902810485.1 Alauda arvensis | reverse complement strand
AGCGGCCCAGCACAGCCCCAGCCGCGCCCCCAGCCCCTCGCCCGGCCCGCTGGGAGCTGTCAGTGGGCAGCGGGCAGGGGCAGAGCTGGCGACGGACCTGGCAGCGGCAGAGAGCGAGGAGGAGAACACCTCGATCAGCGTGGAGACCCTCCATGAGCGGCCCTGGGCAGGGGAAGATGACCCACAGGAGGGCTGCAGTGGGGAGCAGAAACCTCCTGTGAGGCCTCGCGAGGCCTGGGCATAGCACGGCCACCTSCACCTGTGAASAGCCCCARKCCAAGCCCCAGCTCTTCCCAGCTGAGCCCCTCACAGCGGGCCAACGGCCTCCACTCCAGGCCTGCTTCCAGACTGCTGCCCCCACAGCCCCTCACCGAGCCTGCTGCCAGCTCCCAGGGRGCAGGGGGCAGTCTGACACTGCAGGCACCGAGCTCACCAAGCCTCCTCTGAGACCTTTACAAAGCAAAGGGCTCCCACCAAAGCCCTGACCCAACACGAGTGGGTCAGGGCTTTGGTGGGAGGGTAAAGGTCAGGCCCCATTACCCAATATTCTAATCCATTATAATAGACAATAAAGTTGTTCTTTAGATACTGCATTAGCAATGTTTACAGACATTATTAGCACTATGTCAGATAATAATCATCTCCACAATCCCTGTGTCCTACTTCTGGTTAAGAATAGCCCGAGTCCCATGCAGCAAGCCAGACTATAACTGAAAACAAGGCCAGTACAACACCACACGGTCCCTCGCTACCACATGAGAGACTGCCCACAGCCCCGGAGCCCTTCTTTTATCTGTTCTCCTTCATGGTGATTGGTGCGTTTTTGATCCTTCACCTGATTGGTCCGTTTCTGCCGCTCTGATTGGCCTTTATCGGGGAGCATTCCTGACCAATCATTTCTGGAGGGCGTCGAATGATTGGTCGTTGGTGGGCACCAATCGCTGTTCAGGATGATGTCACGTGTGGGGGAGCACACCGCCCCCCCTTGCTGCCCTCTCGCTGCTCTGATCTCCCTTTGCAACCCTCGCTTCTACAATTACAATACAATCTCAGGCTGGGAATTAACTGGCTAACTACAAATACAACTTACACATCCCCTACTAGCCCAGAACAGATAGTGGAATTTAACCATTATAAATGTTAGCAATATGTCTAATACAACTTTTACGGCTTAACTTATAACTATTACCACTACAACACTTGCGATTCAACTGGCACTTATTAACTGTTACAGCTTTGAATTCTCATTTATGACAACCACGTTTTGCATTGTCCTGCAGGAGGGAGCCAATGGCTGCAGGAGTTTCCCCAGTGTGCTCCGCCTGCAAGCACTGTGACTGCCCCTTTGCCCCTGTAATTATGATCCAGTTCTGTGAGACTGGGGTGTTGTCATTTCCATCAAGGAAGGACCATTATTGTAGTAAATGAGGCAATTCTCAGATGAGAAATCATTTCCCTGCAAAAGGACATAACACTGTTAGCAGATACTAGAATCATCAAAAATGTATGTGAAAAACTTCTTTGTTCTAAGCAAGTATCAGGTCCATTGTTTAATATGCAGTTTGAACAATAGAATCTATTGTAGTTTCTTCTACCAAGGATTTTAAATCTCTAAAGTCAGGTCCAATGAGGAAACACAAACATGTGAATGAATTAAGCAGCCAGACTGAAAGCATAGTTTAAAATAAAAAGTCCTTAGATGCGAATTTGTTATTCTCATCCGAAGATGAGAATTTGTTACTGAAATCCACTAGCATCTTTCTAGATGCCTTCTCATTACAGGAAGCCACACCGCAATAAAGAATAGCCGCTCCAAATAAGAAGGTCTAATATTTCTATTGCACAGAAAAATTATCCATCCACCACATCTAAATAAATTTGCTATGCTCCAGCACAAACAAGTGTAATTGTCAAATCTACTGTATTCTGTCTCTGGGCGTTGGAATTTTGGAACAAGATGATGCTGTCCATATTTTAGAAATATCCTGCAAGGTTCTCATTTGCTACTTTTTGTTCCTGACCAACACTGAGCAGAGAACACCAACTTGTTGTCATTTCATTATTCTCACAACACAGTCTCTGATTCATTTTCTTGTGGCTGACKTCACCAGGCCATGGTAATTGCTCCATGGCAAAATCTGCTAAAAGCTCTAAAGCTCCCTGATAGAGCCTGGATCGTGGTTGTTGTGTATCCTCTCCTCAGAATTCAGAGCAACAATGGTACCAGTTGATCACAAAAGGATACCAAATCAAAGCTTTGTTCAGAATTCCATTGGGATATTTTCTTACCACTCTAATGCTGGAGAATGAGGTGCAGCTACACCAGTTTGGAACACAGCAATGAATGGGGCCGTTTGGTTTCCTCTGCTTTCTTGAGCCTTTCCAGTTTGGGATGTAATCCAATTATTTGAACTGCAAGTACATTGATTGCAAGTACAAAAAGCCCAAATGGTGTTCTCTAAATCTCTTTGAAGAGAGTGACTCACCCAAATTACATTCAGCTTTAGAAGAGTAAAGATGTTCAGAACACTTGCTCATATGCTTTTGATAAATACAGTTAATTACACAATTCTGCTGGGCATTGAAACACCTTCATTGAAACCCAGGAAGCAGAAGGAAATAGTCAAAGAAACCATTCTCTCCCAAAGACTCATTTGTAATATAAATATTCTTTTGGAATGAATAAGGACTAAAATCAGAAGTTTCAAAGAGTACAGAAGGACTGCATCAAGACTTCCCCAAAAGAGAAACTGAAGTTTGATTATGAGGTGTGTTTTTTTTCCAAGTGCACATGAAAATAATTTCTACTTTATTACATCATATTTACATATAACCTAGCCCATGCTCATGGACATTTAATGTATCACCCATATTTAATATTTTCCGCCCTTGAAATAAAACAAGGCTTTGAAATTTTTCTCCACCTTCTCTGAAACATGAGAATTTATCTTAGGAAGACACAAGTASCAGARTCAGGGCAATACCTGGTTTAAATGACATTTTGAATATCCTTGGGAGCAGCTTAGTGTGTCTGTCTTGCAGAGTCAGCATTCAGAACCCACACATTTTGACCAGTGTGTGACAGTTTGTCACAAATTACAGACTATTATTTAAGAGTTATATATATACAGAGTTATATATATACAGACTATAATTAAGAGTTTATAGTATATTCTTAAACTGTTCTTCTCCAGTTCTCCATCTTTGCAAGGTTTGTGTGTTTGCTTAAAAGTAAAAGATGTAAACTTTATATGTGAGATGGAAGATGCAGAAGTCAAGATTTTCCTCTCATCTTTTCTGGAATAAGAATGCCAGTTGCTTKAGAATTTTCTTAAGTCTCCCAAGCATCAACAGTTTCTGCATCCTTCTTTTAAATTAAAAAAGTTTTGAAGCTAGAAAAAGCTCTTTGTAGTGTCAAAACTTTGTACTCTTTTGTCCTAAGTCTTAGGATTTCATCTGTATGACTATCAACCCTTGCAGTAAGTTTTCTTTGTATCATTGATGAACCCTTCTGTAATCTATACAGGAAAACCTTTCAAAACTGCACATTCATTTTTAATACTAACATACCTGTATATATTACCTAATAAATTAACTAATTATGTGATATATTAATATTACAATAGCYAAGACTCATAAATGTTGAGTCAGAAATCCATAAAATTCTATATGGCCATCTTTTTTCTTGCTTTTTTTAAATTCTTTTGAGTGAGTCCCTCATTTCAGTCAGGAGAGAGCATTTGATTCCCTGAATGTAACACCCCCATCTGGCCTGTAACACCCCCATTAATTAAAAATAATTAGCAGCTTGAAAGTAAAACACAGTGGGTCAAACTGTGTAAATGTGTTGACACAGGAAGAATATCACCTTCTTAAGAAGGTAAAGGGAAACCAAAAATGCAAATCCATAGGGACAGAATAAAAGTAGACTCCACTGCTTAAATGCTCTGAGGGTCCTCATAGGTCTGCAAAGAAAGTGGGAGTTGAAGTGAAAAATGTTTTGTTTAAAARTCTTCCCTCAGGAGTGATGCTTTTAGCATCACAGAGGATTTTTCCTCCCTGTTTTGCCTGGGGAGGCATTCTCTAAATCTGACAGGCTTTGTGGAGTTGTAGGTATGTGCTCTGGAGTGTGGAGGAATTTTTTGACTTTTTGCTCATGATGCTTTCTGAGAGGTGACTYTCACCTGGGAGGGGAGGCATCCTTCAAAGAGCATTGAGGGACTCTGCCTGTGTGCAAAGTGAAGTTGCCCAGCAGAGCAGGGAGAAGGAGCTGACATCTTGAGAAAGGCAGTGAAAAGGAAATGAAGCTTTGGATGCATCCCTGGGAGCTTCATTGCATTGTGCTCTGCATCTKCAGCAGGGTGAGTGTGCTGCTGTGCTGCTACAAACCACAACAGCTACTAATGAAAGAGATCATTTGGTTCAAAGCCTCTGYTGTCAGTTTTTAAATGATTGGTGGTTGTTTATTGTTGTTGTTATTTTCCTGTAAGGTCCTCCAAGGGTTCTCTATAGATTGTCTGCTTCTTTGTACCATTTCCTACCCATTTTTCTTTTTTTTTCCTTCTGTATTCCCTATTCATTGTGTCTATGTTTTGCCTACTCAACTCTGAAAATCAGTTGTGAACTAGTGTGTTGAGGGAGAACAGGGACTATTTAGTGAGCAGTTGGGTAGAATTAGAGCTAACAGTGAGATTGGCTGYTTTTAAGGGCAGGGCCATTTGTTTCACTGAACAAAATATAACACATACASAAGTTAGTGAAATTATTCCCACTGTGTCTCTGCCATTGCTCATGTTCTTTGAGCATGTACTCAGTATTATTAAGCTTACATCARGTATGCTTTTTCACTTGCCAAACAGTTTTTTGTGTGTGCAATAACKTCCCTATTTGAGCCCTGCCTCACTTCTGCCTCAGAGAGTGCAAGTGCCATTGGTTTTGTGACTGAAGGTGCTGGAACTCCATGTGACAGTGAAAATGTAGYCCAACTTCTTGCTTCCTAAACTGTTATGATGTTATTATAACCAGAACAGTCAGAATACTACCAGTGAATTATCATTGTATTCCCTACTGCAAGCTAGCTGATTAAATTAATTTTAGACTAACAGAGTAACTAATAACAATCATGCCACTTTTTGCACTGAATATGCATCCTTTCCTTGAGAAAACTCTACTTTTGTTGTAGCTGGTATTTGCCTTAGCCTAAGGAGGCACAGTTTTATTTGTATCCCTTCATGTCTTGCCTGTGCTTTTCCACTCTTCCTTTGACATGATGAAAACTTTTGTGGTCTCCCAGCAGGGAGGTCCATGCACTGACCACMTTCTGCACCAAGCATTAACTGTTCTTTGTTAGAAAATTGACTTTTGCTCGAGAAGATACTTAACAATTCAATGAAAACCTCCCAACATCATTGCAAAGGTTGCAATTTTATGATTTTTACTCCAGGCATTATTTGAAACCAATATTTGATAATATTTCACGTGGATTTAATAACTGACAATCTTAGATGGCAATGGAAGCAATTGCATGGACCTCAGTGAAACTGAAGGCTACCCAAGCTGAAATGACTYCTGAGGAGTCTAAAATACATCTAGCCAAAATTCTGTTTGCTTAACACYGGCATAAGTTCCTTGTCAGGGTTTGTGATTAGAGCAATCTGATGTCAAATGAAATGAAAAAAAAGATCTCAAGGAGTTCACAGTAACTATAAGTGGCTTTTGAAACCAATGRGGTGYTGGKAGCAGTGAGGAGCAGTGAGGAGTCCCCAGGAACAAAATTAYATAAATCCTTTATTATATTGTCAATTAGTTGTTCAAAGATATTCAAGCAGAAACAGCAATAGAATATATATATATATATGTAAAATAATAGCTTGATGGTTGATGATAGGATGAAAAGATCACCTCGACTTTTTCAAGTGCTAAAAAACACAACCCCAGGGACATTTGTATATGCAAATGATAGTATAATGAGCTGGACCAAGATCCCAACATTAGTTTTGTTATATAAGTGTGAGTGACCACTCACCAGGTTCTACAATATTCTTTTGCTGCTAATAACACAGTCATTCAAATTACATGGTGCTTTTCATTTTGAGTTCTAAATTGGCATTCTAAGAAACCTGATTTTTACTGCCTTTAGGAAAACAGAGCACAGCAAGCTCAAATCCATTTAATTCAGGCAAACCAGAGAAGATCAAAACTAGAAATTTATTTTACTCAGTCCTCTGCAGTGCTTTGTAGCACTGAACTACTGTGTCATCCCTATTCAGTGTTCATTTGTTTGCACAGGAAGGAAGGACAGAAAAGAAAGTCAAGAGATGTACATACAAACTGTGCTAAAGACAAAGGGAATTAAAAAATTCCATGGACACAAGGCAAGCATAAATATAAGAATGACAAAAGCTAATATTTACTTCAAAAGGCAGGACAATACCAGAAATAAAGGAAAAGATGGGAGAGAAWTGTTAGGGATCCAACCTGAGCATGGAGTCAAGCAATATTGTGGAAAAGATGGATGAAATTTGGACTWTTTAATGGACTTGAATGACTGACCACTCTGAAATTGCCTGAATTTGTGCACTGCATTAACTGCAGCCTAATAAGTACAGGGGTTTTTTGTCATTCCCAGGGTGCAGAACAACAGAAGACAGAAGCTGGCACTAGGGATTTTCTGGTTAACAGTTCTTGAGCTCTAAAACTCTGTCAGGCTTGTTGCTGTGACACTTCCCTATCCCAAGGAAACTAGTAAGTATGAAGAACATAATCTGGAATTTCAAATTATTAAAACAATGTTTGSGGTTTTATGGATGTTTTTTTGCTCTGTTATAATGGATTTTCTCACATTTTCCCCTTAATCAACTTTTGAGCATAGAGAAATATAAAATTGTGACAATATAACAAGAAGAGATTAAATAATGCACCTACTTAACAGCTGTAATAGCAAATTAATAATTTTTCTGTATTACAAGGTGACACTTCCAGCCTGTTTAGGCCTCAAGGAGTGCTCAGCAATAGGAAATCTGTTCAGCAAACACCTTTATTCTGAATAAAGTGTGAATCTAAGATTCCCCCAGGCTGTAGGCTGAACCAAATGCACAATTTAATTGAATATTACATGCTTWGAGAAGAACTGAATATGAATTTATATCTGAAAGGAAACATTTTAGTCTGGTATTTACACMCAGGTTAACAATTGGATTGTGTGCATGTATAGCCAGAGATATTTAGTTTTCCCTCTGTGAGTGGTTCATGAAGAATATTCCAAAGCTAACAAACAATGGAACCAGAAGCAACATGCATTTATTAAGATCTGTACTTGGAATGTCAAAGATTGTWCACCCACTTTGCAAAAATAATTGTGCTTTTCTTCAAGGAACAATTTACAGACTTACATAAGTGTGCTGGATTTGTGAAAATCCAAATTTTAGGCTATTTCTTTTGTCCTGCAAAGATAAATTTTAAAGAAATCCTCGTTAATTTGGTTTTTTTTTTTTGCTTTTTGCTTTAAGTATTTATGGAAATTTGTGTTAATTAGTTAATTTTAGTGTCTGGAAAATTCAAGTGTGCCTATGCTTGCCATACTATGAAGACAGTGGAACTGGGTTGTTATGGAAATGTGATCTCTTCTGTAATTAAAACAAGTTTCTATAGAAACACTGCTGTTGAATGTATGTCAGAGTTCTCAGTGGAAARTATTTTTAATTTTGTAACCCAAATAACCTCCAGCTACAACTTGGGTGACAAACTCTCAGCTCTCATAAAGTTTAGAAAATATTAAGTTAAAACAGCAATTGTATTCATTTATATATGCAATTGTTAAGGGGTCTGTAGGGCCATGCTCACTTTTTTGTGACACCTGGGGAGGCAAATTGCTTTGAAAATTCTTCTAATTGAGAATTGCTTCTGTAGATTTGTTTTTTTCTTGCCAGAAACTGACTTGTCATAATAAGAGTTTGTAGCAGTTGCTTGGTTTTYAAATCCAGGTTTTGACAGTCCAGTGATATTCCAGTAAGGACAAATTGCACTACAGCTTTAGGGCACTATTTTAGAGCTGAAATCATGTTTCAGGTTCAGAATGCAATCAATATTTGTTATAAATTGAAGTGACATCTTTAGTTAAAGAGAAATCTTTACCCTGCCACAACCTTATTTGGAACATTGGCAAAGATGTGGAATTCTACCAAAAAAAGGTCCAAGTCAATGATTTATCTTTYAAAAATTCTGTTCATTCTAGGATTCTTTAATAAAAATCTTAAAATCAGATATTTGACTTAAAAATATTTTGGTCACAACATGCTGACATAAAATTATGCAATGTGACTTGGTTTTTTTTGAAGACACATGACAATGATAATCTGTGGGATTATAAACAACACAACTGAGGGACAGAAATGCAGACCACATAAGTTTTTAAAAGTCCTYCTGCAACCTGGAAAAGTGCTGTAAATTTGTATGGAGTGGGATTGGTTTGCACTGGCATAATTTGGAATATTAGGGGAGGTATTCCCAATGGTATCTGCTTTGGCTGCGTGCTAGTTGGATAAAAACCAGAAAAGGATGTATTGCAGTATTAGCTGAAGAAAAGGGGGAAACAGACATATATTTATATTTATATTTATCATAACATTCAGAACTTGACCATCCAGCCAATGCCATATCCATCTGT
Organism: Alauda arvensis; assembly: GCA_902810485.1. NCBI lineage: Eukaryota > Metazoa > Chordata > Aves > Passeriformes > Alaudidae > Alauda > Alauda arvensis. The sequence goes on along the minus strand of CADDXX010000966.1, from coordinate 157,941 downwards.
CAAATCCATGTGTCTCAAGTTTAGAGACAAGTGTGTCATGTGAGAAGTGCCAAATGCTTTGTACAAATCCAGTGAGTTGATGCTTCAGGCACTGCACAAAACAAGGCCCATTTATGCAGTGAAAAGTGAGCAAATGGTTTTAATGGCACTGTGTGATAAAAGAATTGATGTCAAGGTGATGGTGGSTGGTGGTTTCTCTTCCTCTAATGGCTCACCCTCTTCACCTGCTCTGAACAATGCAGCCAGGAGGAGCTATGGGATTTGCAGGGCTCAGCAGCAGCCCTCACACACTGCATGRAACTCTGGTGTGCACAGCTGTGCCATTTTRTGTTTGGTCAGASCAGTGTTGAGGGAGGGAGGATAAATTAGCTACAGCAAATGAGATTTATTCCATTCACATGRAACTAATGGCAGTGTATCAAGGGTGATTCATCCAGGATAMCTGTTCTCTATTTCCTTGGACTCTAAAGATTATTTTTTAAAATCTTCTTTTCTTTTTCAGTTTTCCAAAATGGCCTTGAAATTATCAGAGAAGACTCAGAGATACAGATGATGACACAAGTGGTGAGTGGTGAAATTAAAACACTTTTTTAGTCTCCTTCTGACTTAACTATTTCCTCAGAGAGAAAGGAAGATATGGCTGTTCTTCAGAGCATTTAACTGTACAGTGGCACATAAACACACATATTGTGCTATTCCTTTTTCTGCTGTATGATAAATAACTGCAGGGTGAACCTCTATGTTTCCTCCACAGAGGAAAACCCATCTGTTGGCCACAATCCTTCTGTTCCTTGCAGTTTCATCCTTATTTCTACACCCAAATTGGATATCAGTCCTTCAAACACACTAAACCCTGAGGGCTGTTTGTGATGGCAAAATACAAAATGGTTGCAGGCAGGCCTGTGATTTTCTTTGCCACTCACTTCTGTTTGTACCAAAATCTGACATGTTTCTTGTTACCAGAAAGCAGTAAAAATACAAACTCTTTAACTGTAGCATTAAGAAGCAAGCATTAAGAAGCAAGCATTTTATTTGGCTGGATTCATTTCATTCCTTCTCCCCCTTGAAGGCTTGGGAAGCTTGTTTTCCCTTCCAGCCCTCCTAAGCCTCACTTAACTTCTTTGCTAACCTCACCTAAGTTCCTCACCTTGCTTTAGCAAYCATGTTTTTCACAGCAGCTTAAAGCATCATAATTACAGTTATTAGTGCAGYTACAATCATCCTTTGCAAAAACTCAACCAGTCAGAGAATATCCAGATTCTTTCAGTGTTTTATTAAACCACCCATTTTCTAATCCTGTTCTTAATTCTCTGCTAGATACAGCAACAGCTTTTAATCTCTCCATCTGATTATCCAATTTAGCAGTTACTTTTCAAACATGCACACAAGTGTTTCAATTCAAATAAGCACACACTTTATTTTCACATAGCAACAATAMATCTAACAAATCTTTTTCCTGGACTCATTTTAAGAGTATCTTGCAGTTCTTTAAATAAAAAACAAAACCTAATTGAGTTGCATTAGCTGAAGTTTCCATTGATCCATTATAAGGAATAATTTCCTTGCATTCCTTTCAAATTTGCATAGGTGTTATTTCCTTCCCACATGTGTTCCTATACTTCTGTCAAATCACTGACTCAGGCTCCCCATGGAATTGGATTTTCTGCTGAGGCTGGTACTGGCAAGCAAGCTGTTCCAGAGCTCTGAGCAAAAATACCAGCAACACAAGTGCTATAAATGAATAGAAATAAAGAAATAAAAYAGAAATAAAATAGAAAACAGCCCTGTTTCCTTCCTGTTTTCATGCCTAAAGGATTATCCTGCAGCTCACAGTGACAGGGGGATTGCTGGTGTTACCCATGTGGGATGAAGCAAAGGCTGTGATGAACCTGTCCCCACAGGGAGGGATTTCTTCCTGATGTCTAATCTAAATCTGCCTCACCTTAGAGATACTGGAAAGGAAGATAAAGCTTGAAATCTGAAAAGCAGGGATTTAGAGGTGTTTCAGTAGCATGTAAAAGCACAGTTCAGGTGCTGCTTTGAAATGTCTTATAAAATAATGATGATAATCCCAGGCTCTGAACAACCTGCACCAGTGCTTCATGTCCAGGGTTCTCCAAGTAGATTGCAAAGTTTGGAGCATGTTTAACAGTGATGGAATGAACATAAATTTCTTCTCAGTAAGTTTTTGCCTTAAGAATGCCTTCTGACCACTCACTGAACAAAATAATATTGCAGTATAGAGGCTGCTTCATAATTCCTGCTAAGACCATGTGTTAAATTACTTATCACCTATAATCATCTGTATTTGATTTGATATGTAGCTTTATAAATATTAGGTATAGAGTGAAGCATGTAAGGCTTTAAAAATTAAATCATTTTAAAGATAAAATGTTTATGATGGTAAAAGCAATGTTCAAAGATTGCATTATATCAAGAATATGTTGAATGCTATGCTGTAATAACATACCTTTAATTCTCAGAGAGGAGGTTTTTTTCCAGCAACTAAGATTAATCTAGATAATTTTTTCTCTTGAAGGCTTTTATTATTTGGAGTAAGCCTGGCAGACATGTATAAAATAGTTTTTCTGGGAAAAAACTACTAATTACAGGACTTAAATACATAGCAATGTCTTTTTACACTGAAGTATGAACATAGAAATCAGAGTCACATATTTGCAAATGCATTTAGTAATATCAAAGACATTAAATTTTCCTCTTTCATGTCCACTGCATAAAAAACTACCCAAAAAAATGTTTGATAGACAATCTTGGTGATAAATGTCTAATTTGAAAAGCAGAGAAGGTATTTGTACTTGCAAATTTCACTTTTACTTTAAAACATTTAAAGGGATTGTTTTGCAATTTTCTACTGGTGTCTAAAAATAAGGAGGTAAAATTAATAAGTAATATGGGTATTAGAGACATCTTCCAAAATAAGGGATTAAATGCATAAGCTTGTAGGATGCTTTCATCAATAAAGAATTTGAAATTCCATCACTGGAAGTTGTAGAATGAGTTAGAAAAAGCAAAAAGAAGTGTGAAATAGGCAACAGCTCTGTGCCTTTGGAGGAGAGAGTGAAAAGATTAAGTTAAATTAAAACTAGTAAATAAAATTTAATTAATTAAACATAAGAGCAATTCTTATTTCAAATCACAGTTTAATGACTTTATTTTGGAATTTGCTGGTTTGGGATTTCTTTTGCCTTTTTTTTCTTGGTGAAGTTCATAAACCTTTACACTTAAATTGAACATAGTGTTGAAATGGAAAGGAAATCTGTTCTCAAGAAATAGAAGCAGAAACACCACTGTTATTAATTAATTAATTAATTAGAGTTTCTTCTGTTATTTATGTGTGTCAAGAAAGCATGAGTGAAGACTTGATTTTGTGCTGTTTGTAAATTAAAAAGACCAGTGTGATAGTGTTAATTTGTTCTTGACCAGGGAAAATACTCTTCCAGTTGATCTCCTTCCTGGTTGTAACAAAAGCAGTTCTTACCATGGATGAAGTTTTCCCTCTAGAACAAATTTAGGATAATTTCAGCAGCCAKATTAGGAGAAAAATAGAAAATGAAATGCTTTATTCCAGAGATTAGTGAGTGCCATTTATTGTTATCACTCAAAGGAAGCAGTTTCTTTATTTGCCTACAATTCTTACTGTCTAAAAAACTATCCAAATGTTCAWGAGGCTGCAATTATTTGCCACTTTTGCCTTTTATTCAAGTTATTTGCACAGCCTGGTTTGTGCTATCTTTTATTCAAACATTTCTGAAATGTTTGCCCTAGTGGAATTCATTCACCTGGGCACACAGAACTAATCAACAGTGATAGCTGAAYTCCAAAGAGATTCCTGAATTCTCTAGATTTTAACATCTTATTTTGGATCCTTTTCCCAGAACACGAAAGGCTTTCTAGTTACTAATGTTTGGAAATAGATATATGCACCCTTTGGGAAATATTTAACAGCAGTACTCTGTATTTTTCCTTTATTTTACTGATTAAAAGGACAGGAATCATTCCTTCCTTCAGCAGCTCTTATGAACTTGTTTGGGAAAACCTGTAGGAAAAATCATCCTACAACATTCAGCCAGGTTTTTCATGCAGGAATTTATTCTTCTTGCAGTAAAGACCCATTTTAAAAAGGAAAAATGTTGGAAGGACACACAAGATGTGACTGTCAGGGTTTGCTGCCTTTTCTCTGACATCACAGGGACTYCTGCTCTTAAACATCCCTGCAGCTGAAATGGAGACATCCTCACAGCTCAGGAGTTTGTCCTAGTTTATTAAAGACTGATTATTAGCCATGCATTCCAAACTGTGAGCAGCAATTACCAAAAATAATGATGTTGCACTACTTGTACAATTACCAGCATGCCAATGTAAGTGGTCCAGTACATGCTCTTCAGCAGAGCAAATATTCAAACATGATTCATGGTGCTTAGAAGCTGGTAAATTTTCCAGTCCTGGCCAAGCAGTGTTGCTAATTTGATGCACCTCTAATGGGCTGACCATCTTTCATTTCCTCTGAAGTTGTTTATTAGTGCAACAGGGCCTCTTRCTTCATTAAATCTTGTCAACATGACTGATGCTTAGTACAGTAGCTAAAAGATTATTAAGAAAAATGGCTATCAAGAACATGTTGGAATGAATAAACCCTTCTGCTGAAGGTGTCTTTTGGGGAAGAATCTCATTTCAATACCAAGTGAAGATTTGGTTAATTGTTGCCACCTGAATACAAGACTCCCAGAAGACTCCAACAAAAGGCAATCAAGAGACTGAAGGAAATTTGAGCAGCACAGAAGCAACACTATAAAGTTTGCAAAAAAATAATAAGGAAAGTGAAGTTGTTTCAGCAGAAAGATAAATTGAAAGAACTGAGCAGGTACATCAAGCTCTGCTCCACAAAACAGGGCTTGTAGGCATCAAGTGCCACAGGTCTCCTGAATGCCCCTCTGCTCACACCTTAATTCCACAGTGGCCAAAGACACCCTTAAGTGTAGCACAATTTGCTATTGGCAAGGTTTTGATTTACAAAACAAACAAAAAAGAGTAGCAGACTCAAATGAGGGAGATGGGCAACGTTTGAAATGAGGTGAACAAAATATTTGAAAATAGATCTGACTACAAAATGAGCCTCAAACAGTTCTGTTCCATCTCATGAGCAACAGTTCCCAGCTCCAACTGCTGCAGCCTGGGTCACTGTTCCCTGGGGTGCAGTGCTCCAAGGCCAGGCTGCTCCAGCCTGGAGCAGGGCCCCCTCGGGATCACAGCCTCCTGCAGGCATCGTCCTGCTCCAGCCTGGGCACCTCCCCATGGGCTGTGGGGGGATCTCTGCATCCCTGGGAATTCCCATTGGCTGTGGGGGGATCTCTGCATCCCCCGTGGATCCCCAGGGGCTGTGGGGGGATCTCTGCATCCCCCGTGGATCCCCAGGGGCTGTGGGGGGATCCCTGCATCCTCCGTGAATCCCCGGGGGCTCTGGGGGGGCACAGCTCCTCCACCATGGTCCCACCACAGCCTGCAGAGGAATCTCGGCTCCAGGCCCTGGAGCACTTCCTGCCTCTCCTCCTGCCCTGACCTTGGTGTGTCCATGTTTTTTCCCTCACATGTTCTCACCTCCTCCTCTTCTCTGGCTGGAAAACTACAACTGCCCCCACCTTGGTTTTGATTTTCTTCTTAAATCTTCTATCCCAGAGGTGTTACCAGCCTCTCTCACTGGCCCAGCCCTGGCCAGCAGCAGGCCCAGCTTCAGAGCCAGCAGGGATTGGCTCTGCTGGACACGGTGGAAGCTTCCAGCAGCTTCTCACTGAAGCCACCTCTGAGGTCCCCCTGTTCCCACAAACCAGGCTGTGCCAAACCAACACAACAGTATACAGCACAATTAATTTAGGTTCTTTCCTATCAGTCTTCCTAATTTTTGAATTCACCTAGCTGATTAATATTCATGGTATCATTATTAGCCACGCTTCCATCACTCATGGTGTGTGAGGCTCACCTTTGTGAGTGTTCAGTATAATGTGACTTCAACAAAGGGTCACTGTTATTTTAATGCTGACAGTATAATCAGTATAATTGTGATTTATTAGGATTGTTCACTGTTCACTGCATTTTAATAACCTTTTTTATCAGAATCAGGAATTGGGCTAACATCTTATACAAAGGATGTTACTTAAGGGTATGATCTGAGAAGTGGTATAGGTTAGATTCTTATCTGCTTTAGTTTTGGTTAGTCAGAGACCAATGTCAAATTATTTGAACTCAGAAACTGGCACACAATTAGAAAATGTGCTCTGGATTTATGGATCTGGAAACATAATGGGACCTAATTTCTCTCAGAAGTTTCTGAAGTGATTCATTTTGCTGGATTAATGAGCTGCTATTGTGATCTTAATGAGAGATTTTTTTCAGTGTTGATGGTTTCTTTGAGGCATCCTGCTGCTGTTTATGAACAATATTAAATCTCCACTGAGACAGTGTTTAGCCCACCCTGTGCTATCTGTTTTTCTGAGTCCATTACCATTTATAACCAGTTAAAATTCCTGTTGCTGACCAATTCACAACAGTGCTCAACCATCAGAGGATTTGTTTGATTTCCTGAGGTGAGGGAAATACTGAGAGGTGCCCTGAGCAGTTTTTGTGTCATGTCTGTATTGTCTGCCAGACTGAACTGTCCTGTCCTGGAGCACTCTGTAACACACCCAATCCCACTGTTTTCCCTGCAGACACCCTGTGACTGCCAGGACAATGTGCAGAAACACCAAACACAGACACTGGGTCAGAGGAGAGGAAACTGGGAAGAATTTCCTGAACACCCACTGCAATTGTTCTCTTCTTGAGGTTCCTGGTGCAGGGGCCAGAGGTGAAGATGACACGTGCCAAGGTCTGTTTTTTATCATGTGAGTTCACTGATAGTTCTGGGTTCCTCCAAAAACACCTCTTTGCCATTGAAAACATTGCTGTGTGTTAATGAACAGGAGCTGCAGAAGGGTTTGAACCATGGAGAGCTGTTTTCTGGGCATGAAAACAGCTGAGCTGCTCAAAAATAATMATGTTTCTCTTTGAGTCTAGGTGCACTAAAGACTAGATTATTGCCCCAGCCYTCATGTCCAGGTCATCTATATCCAAGGCCAAATGATGCACATTTAGATAGGAAACTGCAGAGTAGATTATTTCCCTTTAGGCTGGGTTTCAAGAAGGGTTTGTCTGACATATTCTCATCTACTTGTAGAAACGCTGTCGAGGTGTTTTGAACACTGACTCAGAATCTTCTGGCACTTCTTCATTCATTATCAGTAACAATTGCACATTTAAGATTCTTATTCAAGATTTGTTTTCCTGATTAATTTGATGATCTTTTAAAATCTTGTACCCATACTGGTGATGTTTACAAGACAATCCTAAATACAGTCTGGGAATTCCTTTTGCCAGCCTCAGCCTTTTCCTCCTTCCTTTCCAGTGGCTGTTTGTGAAATGAGCTCTCAGTGATAAAATGCTCTATGGGCAGCTCATCACTGCTTCATGGCTGAGCAGGGACAGTGAAAAGCAGGATGTGCTTGGGCATGGAGGTGAGTAAGAATCACATAAAACACACTTCCAAGTAGTGCTGGAAGCATTTAGAAAAGTGATATGTGGAAGATATAATAGTGCAAATAGATGTATTCCAAACGTGAATAAAATAAAATAAAATAAAATAAAATAAAATAAAATAAAATAAAATAAAATAAAATAAAATAAAATAAAATAAAATAGGCTTCCACAAGCCCCTCACCACAGCTGTGCCAGGAGAGCAGAAGATCTCTCAGTAGTGTTATTGCCATTTAGTTTTGGAGTGTTGCTCACTTTCACAGTTCATCCCAGAACATTAACTTTCCAAACCAAGGTGTCATTCTGATGGCATTGTGGATAGCATTTGAATCATCCACTGGAAGCTGAGAAGCTGCCCCTGCTTCTTTCTTCTTTTGTGCCCCTTGCTGGTGCATCCTGCACACAGAAAGCCCCATCCCTGCTGATCCTCTGAGGTGTCAGTGCCTGTACAACAGCCATTTCTTTTAAAGTGAGGAGGAGAGAAATARAAGGCAGTACCAATATTGTGCCAATATTCTTGTACCAATATCCTGGTACAAGAGAAGTAAAGGAATCATAGGGCTGAACATGAACTCTCAAGCATATTTGAGAAGCCAGGTGTCACTACACTGACATCACACCATGGTGAGATCAKAGAACCACAGAAATAGAGAACCACAGAACCTCAGAAKGGTTTGGTGTTGTACYAAGTCAGCCAAGACTCCATTATCTTCATGCAGGGAAAAGYCAATTCTTTATTTTCACAACTCATTTTATATGGTTTTTACAGACCTCATGTGCAACTTTAATTGGTTAATTGCTTTCTTGCCAATTACTTGGTTAGTAAAAGGTCTTTTACTTGTCTATCAAATCTCTCTATTCTTGTATTGTTGATTTATTTTCTTTGCTGATTCTCAGGTTATTGCAGGTGCATCTGTTTCTTAGCTCAGGAATAGGTTGTTATGCTAATGAGTTCTCATACCAAGATTGTTTTCACATGGGAACTTGCAAATTRCTTAACTACAATTAGAAGAGAGGACAGGCTGGTTTGTAATTCAATAGAGCAGGCCTGATTTTATGAGGCCTTTCTTTTATAGTTCTYCTACCTCTCTACTACAGTTTGGGTTAGAAGGGACCTTAAATCCCATCTGGTGCCACCCCCTGCCATGGGCAGGGACACATTCCACCAGCCCAGTTTGCTCCAAGCCCTGTCCAGCCTGGCTTTGGACACTGCCAGGGATCCAGGGGCAGCCACAGCTTCTCTGGGCACCCTGTGCCAGGSCCTGCCCACCCTCACAGGTAAGGATTCCCTCCCAGTGTCTGACCTAAATCTGCCCTTCTTCAGCTTAAAGGTATGGGAAAGGAAGATGAAGTTTGAAATCTGGAAAATGGGGATTCAGAGGCATTTCAGTAACATGCAGAAGTGCAGTTCAGGTGCTGTTTAGAATTGTCCTATAAAATACTTTCTGATAATAATGAAGTTTAATTTTATATAATATTTTGATTTTTACAGGACAGAAAAATGATACTACTAAAAAAAAAAAGCAAAGTGCTTTGAAAAGCTGAACTTGTGGACATAGGCAAGAAAAAGATCAGATGCACATTCTCCACTCTCTCTTTTGATTTCCATTGATTTTASCTACTTTAGTCTATATGTCTTTATAAACCATTTACTGCTCCATATTTTTCTGGTGATAATTATAATAACCAAAGCTATCTTTTCCTTACACTGTTTAATTTTTCAATTTTCAAATGGGTATTACTATTTCGTTCTAATTTTCAAATGCTGACTTGAAACAGGGGGGGAAATTCCCGTGATTTTCTCCAGAAATAGTAAAGGTAATTATTGGCAGCTTGGTTTATGTGTCTCGCCAGCCAGMCAGTTACAATGACAAAGTTAATTCAAAAAGCATCAATTTATTGATATTGTCACAATTAATGTTCTGCTTATTTGAACTTTACRTTTTTATTGCACTGGCACATCGATGCAATGAACTCATTTTAATTTGCAGGATGAAGGCCTTTAAGACRCTCTGAGAAGAAAAGTGCTCAAGCACATTGAGTCATAAATCTGGAATGTTTGATCAGCCTCATTAGGGCTCGTGACAAGAATGACACCAATTTGTGGAAAGTCATGGATTTCCTCACTACAGCCAGCAGCAGGTTTGGCATTCCAGGAGCAGGTATCAAAAAGGGTTTTGAGTCCCATGGGTGTCACTGTGTTGGGTTGAGGTGTGCAGGTGGTGGTGGTCTCTGTTGGAGGAGATGAGGGGCTGCCCTGTGCTCACAGACAGCTCCAGCTTATTTCAGGCAGTTACAAAGGCACAACAGAGCAACCACTGCACAAAGCTGAGCCCCAACAGAAAGCTGCAGGAGTGTTTAAGAAARGGCAAAATGATGCACAGGCAGTGACAAAAAAAGAACTGAGGGAAAAGGAGACAGTAACAGAAGAACAAAACCAAATAAGATTGAGGAGAAAAAACCCCCAAATAAACAGTTACTGAGGGATTTAGAGAAACATCTCCCTTCACACAGACTTCAGACAGAGGGATCTTTCCTGCCCCCCTTCCAGCCTCAGTTTTCTGTGGTGTTGCTGAATGTCCTGCTCCCTTTGGTGAGGCAGAGAGTGATGCAGAAGGCTGGAATCAGCTTGCAATGTTTCTTTACTGCCATGCTTTGTTCACCTCATTTTCCTGCACTAATCCTTTCTTTCATCATGAGTCTCTGGGCTACAGACCTTGAGACTTTTATTCCTGGGACTCAGGGGACTTGCAGTTCTCCAGGAARAGCTGCATTTGGGAACTCCACGAGGTCCCAGACATTGTTCTGTGTTGCATGGCTGCCACATCCTGTGTGCCCAGCATTAGAACAAGAGGACAGAGGCAGAAACTGGTGCCCAGGAAGTTCCACCTCAGTATGAGGAACAACTTCTTTCCTATGCAGGGACTGAGCACTGGGACAGGTTTACTGGAGAGGGTGTGGAGTCTCCCTCACTGGAGATATTCCAGACCTGTCTGGACACAATCCTGTGCCCTGTGCTGTGGGRTGGCCCTGCTGGAGCAGGGAGGTGGCACCAGATGAGCCACTGTGGTCCCTTCCAGTGACAGGACACAGTGTTAAGCTGCACCAGGGGAGGTTTAGGCTGGACTTTAGGAAGAAGTTCTCCACAGAAAGGGTGATTGGGCATTGAAATGGGCTACCCAGGGAGCTGGTGGAGTCACCATCTCTGGGGGTGTTTAGGAAAAGATGTAGCACTGGTGCCATGCTCTAGTTGACAGGATGGTGCTGGGTCATAGGTTGGACTCAGTGATCTCAAAGATCTTTCCCAGCCTGACTGATTGTGGGATTCTGTGGCCTYCTTACTTGATGGGTAAGATCTCTTCTGGCAGAGGCTGTCCCTTGCTGTTCATTTGTCCCATGCTCAGTGTTCAGGGACTGGATGGAAATGTGTGTGCTGAAATTCTGTTGGCTGTTCTACAATGATACAGTAAATTTAACTCRCTGTGAACACAATTACCCATAATAACCCCAATTCCTGGCACAGCCCTGCATCTCCACCCCAGGGGCAATGTAAAACACACTCTTGCATTGGGCCTGGTAATTTCATTGGCTGCTGGTCAATATTTGCTTCTCAAAGGATTTGCCAGCAAGACTTTCCACAGGTGGACATACAAAGTATATTAACATACCTTAAACTATGTATATTGTATTACATTAATTACATTTTCACTCTGTCACCCATATCTATCACACTGGATAACAGAGGTGTGATCAGAGTAATTTTGAAGTGAGCATCAGTAAACTCAATGACTATAAATTAAACTGTTTTAAAGGCTTTAAAACARCAATTCCCAAAGTGTTGATCTGAGCATTTCACCCATAGTTGTGTTTGTTATTGGAAAACATTGTCAAAATCAAACCTTATCACACTGAGAAAAAAAAAATGTGCCTGAGGAACATCAGCAGAGAGCAAAGAGGATTAGTCACCCTTGGAAGGTGAAAAAATATATATAGAACCTAAGGCAAACAGTGACCTTAAAAAGGCAGAAATGACAAATCCTTGCATGAAAACTTTCATGCTCTCATGGCTTTTTGGTGACAACTATTCAAAGAAAGTTGGTGAAAAGTGAATTTCTGAGGTAGAACTGGGAGTAGCAGTGAATTTGTGTGTTAATGTGGAGATTTCAGCTATAGGAGTTATCAGGATGTGTAACTGAGGATATAAATTATTCTTTTTATAACAGGATGAAAAAAGTTAATTAGAGGTGAACATTTGAAATCTGTGAGTTCTTATTTGCTGCATCAGCTGCTTTCTCAAGCTGAAAGTTTTAATCTGCTCTCCCTGTTAGTGCTTTGCAAAGCCTTTGTTTACTGGATTTTCATCCTGAATTCCACATTCCTGAAGCTCTGCTTGAATGGCAGTGGTTAGGAAAACTGTAACTGAGAGTTGGAGAGAACACTTTATTTGAAAATTAGGTTTTATTAGTGATTATTTATTATATTTGTGCAGAAAATACTCCTTGGAAACCCCTCTGAGATAAAATAGAATTTAGTTTTGTGGTAGGTTCTTGAGATGTTACAGGATTCAATGGAGAAGTGTCCCTCTGCTGGAGAATAATTTGAAATTATCTAGCAAATGGCTTAACTAAAGTTCATGACTTTCAGGAGAGCCTTGAACTAAAGAAAAGCCAAAAAAGAACCTGCATCTGCATTAGAAAATTATTTCTAAATGCTGATGACTATTTAATCCCTATTTTGGATTAAATATGGATTCTCCCTATTTACCATTTTCTTTTTTTCTGTGTATATTTGCATTGATGTAGTTTTACTTTCATTCTAGAGTAAATTCTAGGAAATCTTTTTGAATAGGCCAAAAAAAGATAATCACATATATAGATGTGTGTATGTATGTGTATATATACAACTGAATTGGTTTCACTTAATTTTTGTGACAGCAACAAGATTTTTGCARGCTTTTAAACATAAACTTCAATGAAACCACAATGAATTCACATAATATCTTGATCTTTTCAAATCTTTAATTCCTGATTAGTGACAGCAAAATAATATAACCACAGACATTTAGTTCTGTTGTTTTGGAAAGTTAATTGTGGGACAGTGATAGCAGTAGGTTTCTGAAGTCTCCCTTATCACCCAAAATACTTAGAAAGACATAATTTACATTATCCCTGCTTTATAAATGCCTTTGCATACAATGTATGCCTTGAATAAGGAAATTCCTATTATTATTATATTATCAGGGTAGAAGAAATAAGTAATGTTTTACATTTTAATCCTAGAATATAGCACAGAGACAGAAATCACATAGTTAGGTTTAAACTTCTTTTGTGGTGGAGAAACTGGTGACAGGGCCCATCATCCCCAGTGATGCTCTCTCATTTGATCATCTGTACTGGAAGTCAAGAATTCCAACAGTGACAAAGAGTAACAGCAGCTCCAGAGCACTAATTAAAATGCACCAGCTCGATGGATCTTAGCTCATCTTCACATGGAACCTCATTAAGGCAAAATGATCTGTACAAATTGGTCTTTCCAAATAGAACCACTGGCAATTTTTTAATGAGGTTTCCATGTAGAGWATCATCTGTCAAATTGCAAAACTAAACCAACCAAAGGCATACCATGCTAGATTATGTCTAATGTCTATTTGTTTAATTGGGAGATTGGTTCTTTTTTTTTTTTTAATGCAATCTTGTGTTACACATGTGACTTCAGTATTTAGTGACCTGGTTGCATCTGTGTCAATATTTGGGTGTTTAAAGAACAGTATCTTTAAATTACTATTTATAACTGTTAGCAGAATAGGCATTAATTTCTGTTCTGTTCACATTCCAGGCAAYTAATGTCTTTCTAACAGTACTGTTAACAAAGCAGAATAATAAATTTAAAAAATTAAAAATACAATTAACAATAAATAAAGCTTAAAATTACTGAAAGATGCAAAGGCTCTCAGGTGCCAAGTAAAGAGAACAAGAGTTTAACACATTACCTTGTAGTCTGCAAGGTATAATGAGAAAAGAATTTGAACCTTAAAACATTATTCTGGTTCTAAACAGTGGAACAAGAGGTAGAGGGTCTTTAATTAAAACATGGAGAATTTGCTTCCTCTTTACACGTCCCCTCCCAACCAGAGTGCAGGCTATCATGGAAAATCAAGGCTGCAATTAATTTTTCCTGTGGATATTCAGAGAAAAACCCCAATCAGAGAATTCCTTTTGAGTCAAAAAGAATAAAATGTGTTAGCAATCATGTGAATCAGAAGAAAAGGCTGCAGTGACTATTGGCCATTGATAAAACAATCTGGAAAGGACCTTAGGAGATTTTCTAACTCTTCTCAGTCTGTATCATCTAARCCTAAAGGACTCCTGATAGATACTTAAAAGACAATTTTAAGTGATTTTTTTACTAGGATAGAAAGGATGTTTGCAGCARGCAAAGAAATATTAGCACATCTTGACTTTAGCTGTTGTGAAATTTTATAGAACTGGTGGACTTTATCTAAAAAATAGGTTTGAACAGCACTGCAATGCTTTGAAGAGAGTTGTGAGGAGAGCAGTAAGGATAATTAWAGCCAAAARWAA
>CADDXX010000966.1:124402-143686 GCA_902810485.1 Alauda arvensis | reverse complement strand
TWRGAARKARGCMAAATACCCATCTCCACACTGGAGAGTACCAGGGTGAGAGCTCTGGATCAAGAGATGAAGGCATTTGGAGTTTAGACAAACCATTCTGGGAAGGATGGGAAGATGTTTGGAACACTTAGAGGGAACTGTTGATGTCTTTAAGGTCCCCTCAYGAGACAGGATTTTTACAGGAGCTCTTGGTAGCCTTTCTGGGTCTGCCTGTGGGGGTTTCCAGGGAAATCCCAGCCCAAGAACAGCCTTTGGCAGCTCACAGTGTATCAAATRCTGTTCATTCTGACATGCACACCTGTGTTCTCAGCTGTGTCCTGGGAGGCCAGGGCACACATCCTGTGACACCCCATCAGCCCAGCAGTGCCAGTGTCCCTGTGATGTGCCCTGCTGGGGCACCACAGCCCTGGGGGAATGGCACAGGCTTCACAAAACTTCTGTGTCAGGATCCAGAGGGATCTGAAGTGATGGTAACATCTGTAATTTAATCTGTAGCAATGTTTATTCTGGCAATCCAGCAGCTTGTTTGGGCCCAATGAGGATTTTGTTTTAGGACAATAAATTAATACTGGTTCTAGCCAAATTAYTTGATTCATTGGAGTACCAACAGTACASTTTCTATAAAYCATAGACAATTTTTGTTTAGCAWTTTTTAACCTTTGTAARATTTACTTGTCTTCTTACTTTTTTRAAGTTACTTTGCCAAAAACATGCTTTTGTTTTTTATCTCTACAACTAGCCATCTGTTGTCATCCTTAATATTTCTTATATTAACTTTAATGTCTCACCTCCCACACACTGTTTTTGCAAGGTACATAAGCATGAGGTGCAGGCATAAGGGCTCCTGTAGTTAATTATGCAGTAAAGTCATCTATTTCTAAATTATCAGTTAGGTAAGGCTTTATAAACTGTCCTCTATTCAGGGAAACTGATATAATTAAATTAATCCTTATTAAGCTAATTTCTGAAACCTGATATAATAACTCAGTATAATATTTATAGCTTTGCAAAAGCTGTGATACAGCCCAGGGAGAAAAACAACTGCAGAATACTCAAGAACCTCCAGCTTATGAATGAATGCACTGATTTACTTATTTYCCTCCAGTAATAATGCATTAAACTCTTCTTCATATCTKCTTCAATTTGTAGATTAGGATCTCTGCCTTTCCTGACATTTCCTAAATCTCTTCCATAACTGTGTGTTTAACCAGCCTCAGTCTGCCAAAGAGCTGCAACTCCAGGGTTTCCAGTCCCCCTGTTCCCCAGCTGAGGTGGGCATTCCAGCAATTCCTCAAYCTGCTTTTAATGATCAGCTGGCTTRTTCCAAATTGTGCATTGTGTGCTGTGTRTCTGCACTTCTGTGTGGTATCACTGCAGAACCATTCTCTTAATTAATATATTTAAATATTCATACTGTTCCAGAACTTCAAACTTTATTAATCTTGCTATGTGTTTTCATATTTCCTCAGCCTAAGTGATTTTCTTACATTTATTTTCATTTTTAGGGAGTCTAAAAGAAGGGAGGTGTTCACACTTGAACTAATTAATTGGATTTTGAGTGATCTGCTTTGTCTTCACTTTAAAAAGATATACTACACCTAGGAGAGTTTAGTTTTAAGAACAATCTTGCTGCTGCCAGATTTCTTCTGAGTGACTGGAAGTTGAGGGAAAATGATGCCAGACTTTTAGTCTTGTCTTAAATACAGCATTCCTCACCCCATTCCTGCTGCAGAAGATTTGCTTTCACTAGAAGTCATTCTCCCTGATATTTTTAAGGCTTTTTGTTTTTTTTTTTTTTTTTTTTTTATTAACTAGTAGTCTTGCTAATAATTTTCTTTAATGTCATCATCTTATCCATTCTTTCCATTCTGATTCCTTCTCTAAATTTTAGATAGAGAGCAAAATCTTCCTTTCCTGTGTTTAATTGTGAGAGTGTTCTCAAAGTAGTCCCACRGATTTTAACATGGTGAGCCAGGGTCCTGCAAAACCCAGCTCAGTTTTGCCTGTAAGCCTGGTTTTAAACTCACTATTGCTGTTGAAGGCAATCTTATGATACACACATATCCCAATTTAATTGCAGAGATGTTTGATTTCAATGGCAGCCTTGCAATGTCTCACAGTTTGATGTAGGAATATAAGATCAGTTTAAAATTGGACAAAAAGACAACACAAAGCAAGACCAGGAGCTACAGTTACAAGGGTAAATTTGTTTTCAGTTAAAAATTCAGTAATTTAGGAGTAGGAGCTCTACTGAATATAACACAGTACAAAGTGATCCCTTCCTCCAATTCACCAACACACTGTTGTACCCCAGTATTAAAATATAATTCCAATACAGGATATATAAAAACTATATATATAGGGGTTTTTTAAAATTTGATGTTTATAAGATATTTATTTATAGTTCTGCCTGCCCATTCATCTCAAAGCAATTGAATGGAGAAAAAGGGAAAAAAAAAGTTTTTCTATCTTCCTGTTTCCTATAGGATATTGGGAAGGGATTCCTCCCTGTGAGGATGGGGAGGCCCTGGCACAGGTGCTCAGAGAAGCTGTGGGTGCACCTATATTTTAATATCTTTATTGTATCTGCATAATTCTCCTGTATTTCTTTAAACTCTTTATTCTTTACACCCTTTATTCTTTAAATCTCTGTTTCTAATGCTGATTAATTTTAGTTGTTGACATTGAATTGTTCCTTTTCATTATTCTTCCTTAGCTTTGGTTCCTGGAAAACAGCTGAAATGCATTGGTAGGGCAGTAAGAACTGTGAATAGTCTACACCCTGCCCAAACCTGCTTTCTAGATAAATGTGCACTGCCAGAGCTGCCAGAATAGCCTGTTTCACATGCATGGTCACTCTCTTTAACACAGTAACTGTGCTCACCTTGATTTGTATGGTTTCAAACAAGTTAACGAAATACTAAGGTTAAAAAAAATCCCAGTTACTCACACTACTAACATTGCTAATGGAAAAAAATATTTTCATAATGTTTACATTGRAATCTTGATGAGTACGAAATTGCAAAATTAATTTAGCATTAAAAACCTCATTAAAAYGGAGACATTTAAAAATCTATCTGCAGCAGCAGCTATGATTCACAGTGTGGGGGAAGGCATTTGCTGAGGATTTCTGTGAACTCTGACTGCAGCTGGCACARCCAACCCCAAATCCCAGGGGAACAGCAAATGGTGTAACAGATCAGTTGTTTCAGCAGCCATGCAATGAAAGTTACTTGTGGATTCATGGAGAAGTGCCCTTTCAAATGACCAATCCATCCTATTATGGAGAAAAATCAATGCAGGCTGTGCCTTTCAGTTTGTTTACATTTCTATGCATTTTAAGGTGACTTTCCCTGCAGCTGTTTGCTCATTATACAATTAAAATAATGTTCTTTGTGCATCCCTTCATCAGTGAAGGTAAGAAGGCTAAACACCATTGCCTCGATGGGAAATGAGATTATCAGTGGCAGGCTTCTTTCTGACTGATGCAAAGTTCAGGAAATAACATCTCTGAGATTGGTTCAGCTGGTGAGGGCACGGTGCTAATAATGCCAAGGTCATGGGGTTAGTCCCACATGGCCATTCCCTTTAGAGCTRGGCTCTGATCCTCATGGATCCCTTCCAGCTCAGGATATTCTGTGTTCTGAGCTAAGGCAAGGTGCCTCCTCACAGTGCTCAGCTGGGACTCACCTTTGGAGCTCTGCATGTTTGCATCTTCCTGGCTGAGATCTTGTCTGAGAAGGCTGAGATTCCAGTTCTCAGCTCTCAGGGATGAATGGTAATGAGCAGAAGTTCTTCAAGTGAAGAGAAAATGAGTTAGGTGTGAAATTTGTCAGACTCCTTCCAGAATGAGGATAGCTTTGGTCATTTATCAGGCCTAGAACTGATATTTCAGAGTTTCTTGACAAATCACATGATCCCATGCTCTCATATCCCCCCACAGGATTACTGTGATCTGGTATTGAAGGRTTGCTATTTCAGATCTTCCTGWCCCATTSTGRTGGGTTGGCCTTCACTGGTGCCCACCAGGCTGCTCTCTCACTCCTCAGCATGACAGGGACACAAAATAAAATATAATTAATATATAATAAAATATAATGAATATAATATAATAAAACGAATCTGTACTCCTTAGCTTAGGGAGCTTCTGGAAGGTACTCTACTTCCCTGAGCAAATAACCTGCATCAATGGAAGGAAATGCAAAAGCACCCCCTAAAAAATATTAGGAACAAAAAGAAAGAACAGAGCAAGAATGAAAAAAGCCACAAAGAGTGAATTTGCCCTCTCCTGTTCTTTGCAGTGCTGCCAGGTTAACTGTGGTGTGCTGCCTTCAGAGCTTTCACAAGGCAAGTGGCTTCTAGCAAAGCACAGGGRAAGTGCAATTAGAGATGGCAAATTGAGGGGATCTGTGACAGCTAGTTTTATGAGGATTATGACTGTGAAGCCATAAAACCAGGCATGGTACCAGCCTGAAATKAAAATGCTAACAAAAGATGATGACAGGACTGGAATGATTTCAGTGGTAAGAACCTTTTTCATAATGGAAGGCAAATTCTGCAGGAACACATGGGAACCAGCAATCCTCTAATAGCAATTAGTGATGTTACCAAATGGCAGCAAATACCCCACATTGGCATTAGACAGCTCTAAAGAGAAGACTTTCAAAGTATATTGATCCTACTTTTTTCATTCAACAATGAATAGGAAAATCATCTGTTCAGGACTAAACCAAAGTCTGCCCCATTCCTCAGCTGTTTCACAAAGCAAAAGTATCTTGATTTATACTTCATTAGACTTTTTGGGGAGTGATGGCACTTTCTACATCCCTAKAGATCTGTAATGCAGAGACATTATATTTACTATTGCCTTTTCTGCCATCATTTGGACCCTTTTTTTTTTTTAATTCAAAACACCAACACCTGACCTGAAGGGGTGCTAGTGCAGCATGCAAATCACCCTTTCATATTTCTCTTGGGCTGCTTACCTACTGGCAATACTAGCAATGGAAACACTATACATGAGGTAAAATCCAAATAAAATTCAACAGGATAAACCACTTTTCTATTGAATCAGATCTCAGATGTGATCCACTTGTACCATGTCTGCCCAGAACAACCTGAAGCACTGCAGTGATTTTTTTACTGTTATCAAGCAGTRCCCAGCATTTGGGAGAACATTAAGGAATTTTGTGGGCTGCAGTATCCCAGCCTTGGAGCAGCCAGGCCAGCAACTGGATCTTCCCTTCCCTTCTCTTCCCTTCCCTTCCTCTTTGCCTATGCATTTCTCAGTGAAAGAAATAATATTCACATATCTGAATTTAACACCATTTAAATCTGCCAAACAGGTATTAGAATGACTTAATTTAATATTTTCTTATTACATTCTTGCTAGAATTTCCAACGTGTATCCTTACCAATGACTTAAGAAACAAACAAAAAGCCCCAGCACCACTCACCCAGTAATGAAAGCACACATGGTATTTTCAACATTTTCATAATTTTGTTTAAATAACAATTTAAAAAAAAATTTAAAGGCCTGCAGAGGTATTTATGCATCTGAAACTGCAGGAGAATATCTCATACACTTTTCTGAAGTGCAAGGATGCACGTTGAGAATTCCAGCAGAAACTTGTCATACGTGTTTTTTTAGAAGTTTAAAAACCTTAGTGTGTCCAAGAGAAAACTGAAAATTACCCATTTTCCAAAGGCACTTGAGCCTTTGGATAAGGGTCTGTAGCCAACATAACAATTTGATATAGATAAATCTTCAAATTTGTCAATGAAAAAAATTTTAGACAATATTAGCAAACTGGAATGCCCTGTATTGTGGTAAAAGCCAGCATGGTCCAGCTCTTTATTTCTTTATTTTTTTTCCCTTTTGGATTGTTCTTTTTGGGGTCTGGGGTTTGTTTGTTGGGTTGGTTTTTCTTTAGTGTTTTGTTGTTTTTTTGAGGTTTGCTTGGTATGGTTTGGGGGGTTCTTTGTTTTTGTTTGTTTGTTTTGTTTGTTTGTTGTAGTTTTGTTTTGGTGTGGTTTTTTTGTTTTGTTTGGTTTTTTGGGTTTTTTTTTAAATTGTATTTAAATTCCTGGGTTACATAGTTAAATTCCTGATTACAGGTTGAAAGTCCTTATAGTTCTGTAGCTCTGCAGGTCCCTACTGCCATCTTGTGTACTTCTGCTGTCATGTGAATGTTGTCATGTCTTACAACTAAAAGGTCTCCTAAGATGCATAAAGTRTATTTAGAATTAAGTGGATAAAACAACTCTACATACTAAGGCAAGGACAGTGAAACTGGCAGAATTGGAAAATACCTGTATCATTTAATGATRATGAATGCAAACATACTCAACATTAGGAAAACACTGTAAAATTTTTCCCAGACATCATATTGCAGAAAAGATGTCCAATAATTGGATGTATTGTCAGGGACCATAACACAGATTAGAAAGTTCTTTGATATATTTTAGAAACAAGGTTTGAAAGCTGGYAATTCACAGTTTATCCTGTCAGGCTGAAAACAGCATTGCTGAGGAGATWGAAAAGTTTGGGTGAGACAGGCAGTTTTATCTTCAGTTTTATCTCAAGTGTTTGCACTTAAATTCATTGGAATCAATGTAGAAAACAACAGTATTGTAGCTCTGGACTTCAGCTAGAATAAAAATTAAAAGATAACCACCTCTGACTAAAAAATTAGCCACCTGATGTGTTAGAACTCATCCTGTTCAATAATCCAAATGAGAGAGATTATASTGAGGTTGAAAGGCAATCATAGGAAAATCTATGATCTCAGATTTCAAAGCCTGATTCCTGGTGAAATCCAGTGAAGTTTGACACATCTGGAAGGGAGAAAGTGGAATCTCAGAGCTTAAATTCATGCACAGATGATGTGTTGTTCCAGAAAATTCCCTCACAGAGGTGAGACATGGTATATCCTTATGGAGTGAACAGTCTTTCTCTACTTTTGGTCTTGGACTTTAGAGGCAGCAGCACTGTAAAAGCTGAATTCATCCAGAATTCAGATGYATGCATCATTAGCAATTCTTTCCTAGATGATTTGACAAGTAGTCAATCTGCTTTAAAGCTTTAGCTATTATGTTTATGGACCTGCTGGATGAGAGCCAGAAAARCTCAAACTCATTATCTGCCACTCTGTGTCCATGAGCATCCCCAGCCATTCCACTTCTCCTGCATCACTCTTGGAGAATTATTCTCCTCTTTATTCACYCTTGGTGCTGAGATCTTTAAATTCCCTCTAAAATAACTGCTCTAACTAGGCTTTAATGTCAGCCTTTCTTCTACTTTACAATTTTTTTTTCTTTTGGAGCAGCTCTACTTAGCACTGCTCCAGACCGAACCAAACCAAACCCCAAATACTCTTTAAATCTAAAAAGGAACAGGAACTTGACCTGCCAGTGCACTCCTGTGGAAAATCAATTTCTTAGATCCAATTATTGCTAGCATGTTTTTAACAGTGGGGATTCACCTTCCTATACCTCTGTTTTCTTTCTTAATGTTGTTTTTTACRTTAGCCCTTTTTTYCCAGGGATCATCTGGTATTCTTATCTGTATAATTTACAACACAACTATGTCCTAATCTTAGTTTAACCCTTCTAAGTGTGTATTTTGAATTAATTCAGCTAATTAGATTATTTTTTAATTTACTCCATAAAGCCCTTTGAGAGGATAAACTACCTTGTTTCTGTAAAACAATTGTCTTTGTTGAAGGCAGTATAAAAGAATGCATCCCCAGATTCAAGGTTAACTTATTTATTAACAAAAAAAAAAACAACAAAAAAGAGGCAATTAGTTATGAGTGTCTNGCATCCCCAGATTCAAGGTTAACTTATTTATTAAAAAAAAAAAAAAACAAACAAAAAAGGCAATTAGTTATGTATGAGTGTTTTAAACCAAAATGAGAAAATAGATTAAATTACTTGGTTTTGTCTTTGCTTTAACTGAGGACTGGTGATTTTTGGTTTTTTTTTAATTGAAACAACCCTATTTATTCAGAATTCCACTTTAAACCCCCCTATGCAGTCTGTCCAAAAAAATCCATTTCTTTGTTAATATAATGTTTTATGAAGACTTTAAACTTCAAAACTATCCTACCTTACTGATATGATATTGCTATGATSAGCATGTGACTGGAAATATTCCAGTCACCACCCYTGAGAGAGYTCACAAAATGTGTTTGTGGCMCTTGAGGACATGGTTTATTGGTGGTGCTGGGTGAATGCTTGGACTTGATGGTGCTCTTAAAGGTCTTTTCTGAATTTAGTGATTCTGTGATTCAAAGTCAAGGAAAAGCAAAGCCAAATTATTCAGTCCTCTGAGTTGAAAACTTTTCTGATCCATTAGGGATGTGAGGGGTTTTTTTTTAGTTTTCTTTTTGTTTGGTTTTTTTTTTTTCCAAGAACAGTTGAAACAATCAAAAATCTGAAAAAAGTATAAAGTCTAAGGTCATGATGGTGCACTGGAACTTGGACTGTTGTCCTGCTCATGGTGACTCATGTTCTGTTATTGAGAAATAGCTCTGAAACTATTTCACCTTGGGAGGGAAGTRCTGCTGTTGATGCCTAAGGATTTTTTACCTTGTTCATGTATTTGTAGCTTTGTAGATTGCCAACATACAGTTTGTGTAGTTTCCAGTACTTTCCTTGCTCTTTCTTACATCCTAGAACAATGAGCTAACCCTTTCTCACACATTATGTAACACYCTTGACATTCTGTTCAGTTCTATTTTCAGGAAAAGAATTTCTAACCAGGACACTCAGTTCTGCACCAGGACTTAGGAGTCATGGCAAGAAAAAGGGCAAAGAAGAAAGAGCAATCCCAAGGGTGGGCTGATGGGGCAACTGGTCTTTTATTGGATCTCCTGGGTTTCCTAATTAACCTCATCAAAATTGTAGGAATCCTGTGCCATKCATGCATTTGTGCACCTGAAATCTTTCATTAAATAACTGCTTTTTATCTCACCACTTTAAGCATTGTTTGGAAAAGTTTTTCTTCTGATTCCAGGCAACAGTGTCTTCCAGAGTCCCTGGATCCATATCAATCCCTTGCACCTCCTCAGAAAGGTAATTTAAAGTAAAAGCTAGTTGCCTCTCTTAATATTTAAGGTTTACCTCAGTTAAAAGAGAAATAAAGTTGGTAAGTTTTACTTTTAAAAAACATTGGGCTTTACAGTTTATTGCATTGGCTTTCACAGAATATCCATCTGCTGATGAGACAGCAAGTTTTGCTTTCCACTGTGGCTCAGTCTCAGGGTGGTAGGGCAGCCACAGACCACAGAGGATGCAGTGGTACCCACAGAGCCATCCCTCCTGCTCAGGCTGGAAATCAGGGCAGACCTTTAGAAACATCAAATGGCACAAACCAAGACATAGAGCTGTGGGCTGAAGAAGGAGAAAGTAACAGGAAAAGCCAGAAACAAGAATTTTTAATGCTGAAAATTTCCATTATCAGGTCTTGAACCTGACCCAASCAAAGCTGGCTTGGCAGGATGTTTTAACTAAAAGTTGAGAAGACTTGTCACTGGTAGAGATAGTATTTAATTAATTATCTCCTGAAATATCCTGTGAAACAAATCAGGGCAAAGTTCTTCCAACAGGCTAAACACAGAAAATGTGCAGCCTAATTATTCACTAGCTRATTTCCACAGGTACCTTTTTTTCTTCCCTTTTTTAAGAATTCAGATGCATCATAAGGAACACTGCACTGAAAACCAAGTTCATTATTGGAGATATGCCACCCAAACTAAAGGGAATAAGGGCCCTCAGTTGTAACAACAGGATTCAGGTGTACTTCTGCACACAATTCCATTCCACTTTGCCAAAGAAAACCAAGACTGTACTGCCAGAATAACCAGCATTTCCACATATCTCTGCAAAAAAAAAAAAAAAATATTTCCCTACAAAGTACTTGTATGGTTAGATAACCCTTAATAGAGTCCATGTTGAGGCTTCAACTTCATTAATGATTTAATCTGACAGATTAAAAAATAAATGTGCAAATCAATATTTATGAAGTAGTTCATGTCATGGATTTCTATTTATCTTTATGTTTTATTCATTTACATTTMTTTATAACACATGGTTACAGCAAAGTCTCTTTCTACTCACGCATAGAAAGAGAAAGAAAAAACCCCTGAACACTGACATATCTAATATTATCTCAAATCTCAGGATTCCTGTGTCAAGTAGAAACACAAAAGAGCATAGAACTTCTACCAGTGGCAACTCCTCCATAAAATTTGCTTTGCCAGCCACTTATCTCCCCATAATTAGGCAGTCCACTGGTAACATGTGGTTAAACTAGAAATTGATGTTGTAGTTAATAATTTGTACCAAATTATAGCTGYAGGAAAGCATTCAAGTCTTAAAAAGGCAACTTTTTTATTTTCTAATGTTTTTTGGTGTTAAACCACAGCATGAAGTTCCTCAATCCCTGTTTGCAGGAAACKCCTTCACTCTCTACCTTCCTTATCTGCAACAAACAGTAGCAGTGAATTTGTGATAATTTAGGGCCAAATGATGTCAAAAAAACATTTTATCCCTGCCATTAGGACTTAAAATTATGAGGTGYTGAGTGAACAGAGAAGGGAACAGAGAATTCAGAAAAAAACAGAAGGGACCCTATGAATTCATGCTGGGAGAACCTCACGTGTCAGAAACTTTCCTGGCAGTCAGGTCATCTCCTGGAGGGTTGGGCAGTGGTTGGTGGCCTATCAAAGCTTTGAAAAACACCTTTAATTGCTCTCTCCACTCAGTTACCTCTCACTCTGGTGACAGCATCCTGCAGCCAGAATTTGAGTGTGGTGATGATGTTCTCTCAGTGACACAGCGCTGGGTTATGAATTCCTAAGAGACACAGAAATGTTCCACGGAATTTGCCTCTGTATTGAAGCTGCTCATCAGCAGACTACATAAAATGACTTAGCAGCTGGTATTTATGATAGATAATAGCAGGTATTTATGATAGATAATAAAATCTGAAGAAAAACAATGATGAAGAGCTTGTAATATGCTGAATTATGTGCTAGAAGTGCAGATAGCTGGGATATCTGCAAATGCAACACTGGAATAATAAAACTGTATTTCCTGACTTCTGACAGATAAAATTAATTTTTTAACTTGTGAATTGGATTATTATATTGGCCACCTCCTTCCTATGTGAAATAATTCCGTGAAGAGAGTTGGAATATTACAGTTAGAAGAAAACTTTAGGGAACTACACCTTTGTCAGTTCTCAATACCAGTCACAAGTTTTGGCATTGCATTTTAGTACACTCCAGTTTTACAAACACACTTTGCATATTASAGTGCCATCAATAGCTGCATACACAGGATTTTAACAGTTCTTGTGCCCATCATGACTCCTGCAATTCCATTTGAAATCCACAAAGCTGATGGATCAAGACACAAACTGTTTGGAAAGTGARGGAGAAGTGGAAGGAGAGAGAAATAATAAAACAAGTGATGCCAAGGCAGTCACTGGGAACCTTTCATGAGCAGACCAGTGCCCTGACAGTTCCCAAGAAAATGATGGCTAAACCTCCTCTTTTCCCTCTTTATTGATGAGCATGGCATCAGATGAACAATATCAATTAACTCAGGTCACATGCCTGGCTCTGTGCCCTCCCAAACTTTCTCACACCCCCCAACCCACTCACCAGCAGGCAGAGAGGAACAGAGTTTGATGCTGTGCAAACACTAAATAACTAAAATAATTAAAGTGTGCTGATTGTTTTATCAGCACAGCTTTGGTCACAGATTTMAAACACAGCACCACACAGGATTAGCTTGATCCTAGCCAGACTTTGAGAAGTTTCACCTGCAGACAAAAACTGTGGTAGAAACATGGTTTGGGACACTGGTTTGCTCAAAATGGATTTATCTGCTAAAGGTAGTAGGAAGATCCTGGTGTTTTTGAAGTTGTGATCATTGTCAGTAGTGTATAAAGTATTGCCACATCATAAATCAGACTCCAATCAAGCTGCACATCACAGAAGGAATTCAGTTCCTCTCACAGACAAGGAAAAGTCAATCTCTCACCTTGAAAACTCCTATTTCCAGAACAGAATAGCATCGAGAAGGCTGTGTCAAAGTGCAGGGCATAAAACCTTGTCCTGCAGCACTGCAGCTATTATTGAAACAGAAGAACTGTCTGATAGAAAACTAGCTGAATGCTAATAAAAAACTTCAAAACAGCACCATGGATAGGTAATTGTGGAGCAGCAATAAATGGAATTTATTGCCTTA
Organism: Alauda arvensis; assembly: GCA_902810485.1. NCBI lineage: Eukaryota > Metazoa > Chordata > Aves > Passeriformes > Alaudidae > Alauda > Alauda arvensis. Next base: position 131,425 of record CADDXX010000966.1, on the reverse strand, counting down.
GAAGATACAGGAMTGGGAGTGTCACTTGCTCAGATTGTGCTGAGGTTAGGTGCATAGGTTACCAAGTATTTAAAAAGTCAGGAAACAAAACCTGACCTCCTTTCTGCTACACTGTGAAATGCACACTGCTGTATAGCAATCTGAATTCTCAGTGAGCTGAGGCACTTTTTCCCTGCACGATAAAAATAGAACTTTGTGAACTGAGTTGTAGGATGAAAGATTGAAATGTTTCCATTTCTTAAAAAGTCATGGCTCATGTGTCACATATAACTCAGAAAAATACTTGTATTGACACTTCAAAAATACCCCATGAAATATTTCAGCAAGTTTTGAAAAAACATTTTTACTGCTCTGATATGGATGTGGTGAACTGTAGGACACTTCTATTTGAATATGCTACTTCAAATGGGAATGAGGTRTCATTTGCCTACAGAGAATGTTGTTGCATCAGCAGCTCTTCTTGCTGTTTGTGGTTGCAAACCAGCTCTTGGGGAGGAATCAAATGGCCTGTGTTAGCCATTAGCCATGACTGACTGACTGATTTTGATCATACTATAATCACTTCCTTGAGAAGCTAAACTTTTATCACACTTTCAGACAAGTACTTGTGCTTGACAAGGGCAGAGAATTAAAATATTTATCACTTCTAGATTTAAAACATGTCATTACAGTGTTTAATCTGTCTGATTATCACAGATGTTTAACTTTCATCCATTTATCTCCATGCAGGGTGTTAAATCTTTCTGATGACCTACTAATGATGATTTTTACCATCACTAGCAAAACGTTTCTTCCACAGACCACAAAGAGGCTTGGGACTTGGCTGGGTTTGTGATGGCCTGAGATAGTTCATGCTTGCTGCATCAATCATCTGGTGYTCAAATATCTGCTGCCTTGCAACTCCTTTTAGCATAAGCTCTGTGAGAATCATAAGGGATAAAGACCTGGCAGACCCAGGGAGGTTTTGCTAACAAACAAAGCTCCTTCCATCAGTCAGATCTGGCAGAGGCTCTTGTGCCACTTGCAAGCTTGAAATAGGAACTCATGAGAATGAAGAAAACTGTCATAGAAAGGTAAAAAAGTTCACTGAGGTGTACTCAAGACTAAGGGACCACCAGAATTTCATACTGCTCTCAGTAAAGGATTCTTGAGGATTCTGATGATTCAACACAAATTCCTCTGTCCTACTCTGCTTGAGAAAGAATGAAATTTGATCTTAGGACTCAGACACTGAACATAACACAAAGATTAGCTGTAGATACTAGGAGGCTTTTCTTCCTGTATATAAGGCTTTGAGTGCAACACAGATTGAGTTTTAGAAAAAATTTTAAAAGTAAACCTCGAAGGAAAGGGAACAAATGGAAAAAGTACTTCAAACAATGATTTTTCTCAGTTGTTTCTGTTGGTGCTCAGCATTGAAAAACTGYTCATGCTTAAACATTTTTAGCAGAACATGCCCACACTTGAACAGGTGAGTCAATGCAAAGTACTCTCCCCTTTTTATTGAGAGAGAACACATCCCTTCTGGATCATCCTTTGTGACCAGGGGAATAAAACCTACTATGGTAACATCATCACCACAGACAAGACCTTCTTTCCAGAATGCATTAGCCTCAAATCTCATCCTTTGAAAATGTACTGACCAAAACCATATGGGAGTTCTTTTTGTCCCATGCCAAGAACTTCTGCTCACTTCTGATCTGCTTGATAGAATCCCAAATTGTGATGGTGGCATCAGGAAATCAGRTGAGCAATGTACACTGGATAACCCCCTTTGACAATCATTATTAACAGGTTCTTTTTTCCCCAAGACAGCTCACTTCCACAGACTGCAGGTTCAACAAGAAATTCTTKCCTGCATAGTTCACAAAAAAAGAAGTCACTGCTCCACTCTGCTGTCTTCCACTGTGGAAGTCATGCCTGCTCATGGCAGGAGGCTTGGTCTAGAGGATCTTTAAAGATCAAGCCAAACAATTCTATGATTACATTAAAGTCTATTTATTAGAATGGAGAAATACYRTTTTCCCATAAAGTAAGCAAACTCCCACTGCTTCCAGAAATTTTATAACTTTAATCAAWGTTCTTTGGTTCTAAATAACRTAAGTGCCATGAGCAAATGCTAATAACAGAAATTGAGGAAAATGTGAACTCCAATGCTAAATTGACATCCTTTCTTGGTTACCATGGCAATATAACCTTCCTGCAGGGGAAATTGTCTCATGTTATGTCTACATAATTGCAAGAGTCCTCTTCAATACCAAGGCACACACTGTCTCAGTTTTCTGTAGCATACAGGCAAGGTAAGAATATTTTCTGAACTGAAGTGTCTCTGATTGTCTGGTTGTTTGGAAAGCACTCCATGTAAGGATTAGGGATTCAGCAGCTCTGGATAAAGCATGCACTCAGAGCATTGATTTCAGCAGGATTCATTGTTTCCTAATTTTGTGAGCAAKGCAAGCTCTGATTATTAAGCAAACAAATCAGCAAGTAGCCTGCTGCAAAGCAGAAGTGTCCTTACCCTGCATTTGCCTGGTGCACAGATGKACAACACAAGCTGATTTGTGGCTTGAAACAAGAAGCAAAAATGTCTCTTGGATATTGAGGTTTCTGAAAGATACTGTTCAAAACTCTGAGGAGTCACCAACATGCACTGATGCAGCTTGAAGCACCTAAGTGTTCGGGATAAACTCAGGACCACTTTCATCCTTGCTGGATTTGTTTGCTCAACAAATAAATAGTTTCAGCCCAAGGTATCTTCTACCTTCAGGCACAACTGATCAAACAACAGATGTCAACTCATATGGGAGAAACCCCTGACATTCATTTAGTCAAATTTCTGTTTGTTTTCCCCTTCCTCTCTTCTATTTCTTTCCCYTCTCTTCATGTGTATTATTGAGGCTAAGGTTCACCTACTCTTACTCACTRGCAATGTCTCTAGCACATCCTGAGGCATTTCATAAAGATCAAGACATCACAATTGCATCACTATTGATATGATACATTTCCAGTCTAATTCCAGCCTCACTAGAGTGCAAATGACCATGACAGCAGTCTGCTATTTACCTCAGTAATCCTGCTTTTATTTACTTCATTTTTTTACTAAAGGTTGTTTTATTACTTCTAAGTATTARATTATTGAGGAACAGATTTTTCCCTATGTGAGCTGTAGCAGCAATAAATTATTGTGCTTGACAACCAGAAATAAGTTATCCTGGTTTTATCTTKTAACCTGCAAGATGCTGCAGAAATACACCTAAATGTCAAGTCATTTTGGTTGAACGTGAATGGAGTCACCTAGAATAATTTCAGCACCTTAACATTCAGATGAAAAATGATATCTCTGCATTATATCTGATTTCTTCTATTTGACAGGCAGTAAGATATTCTTCAGTGATAACTCAGCTTACACAACTTCTACAGGGGCATAGCTGGAATGCTCTGTTACTGTTTTACAGTAAGCAAGAAATATTAATTATTTTCTGGGTTCATGAGAGTAAGTTGTCCTGGTTCCAGCCCAGACCAGCAGCAAGGGGCATGCCCAGGACACTCTGTTATTCTATTCCTCCTTAGTTCATTGCCAGGGCAGGGGAAAAGGGACTGCCTCTCTTCAGAGAAGGGTGTTGAAGTGTGGAGGGAAGCTGCCTGTTGCAGCAGCCTCTTGTTAGAGGGTAGAAATGAGCCAAGACACAGAACTCTTGTTTATCCCAGCATGAAAAGGGCCCTGGTTTATTCCCCTTCTCAGCTCAGCCACCCTGACTCCAACCATTCCCTGACTCCAACCATTCCCTGCCTCTGGCTGCAGCAGCTCCTGCTGGAGGTTTCCCCTGCAGCCCCTGACTGCTGGTGATTTCCTGCTCAACTCTGACTGCAGGGATCAGTTTGCAGCCTCTGACTGCAGCTTTTCCCTGGCTGGGCTGTGACTGCAGGTTCCACCAACAGGCTCTACCTGCAGCCCCACACCGACCTCACTGTAGGGATTCTCTCTCCTCAGGATCCATCTTCTTCACACTCTTCTCATTCCCTCTTCCTCAAGGTTCCTGTTCCTCCTTCATGATCCTCCCTCCCCAGCTCACCCACTCCCTTTTATCACACTTATCATTATTGGATCCAGCTGTGACTCATCAGGGCTGAGGCTGCAGTGGGTAATTAACACAGCTGTCACTTATCAGGGACCAGGTCACATGGGTTCCCTTCTCCTACAGCTGTCCATATAAAACAATGGTCCTAGGCTATTTGTCCCTTTTGTCCACCCAACATTTGTCCCTGGTGAGTATTTTGCATATAAATCACCCTCTCTTTGTACACCTTTGTTAATGTTGTTGCTGTTATTGCTTGTTTTCCTATCTCATTGCTGTTTCCAGCAAATTGTTCTCAACTGAGGATTTTCACCTTTTGTGCCTCCAGTTCTCAATTCCACCCCCAAAAGGGGAGCAAGCAAAGCAGCATCTGGTTTGGGGCAGTCACTGAACTTGGGAGCACCATTCCTAAACCACARCAGGAATACAGCAAGGGACAATATCCTGCTGACTATTTCTTTAAAAACTAATTAATACTGGTTTTACAGTGTCTGCTTAACATCATCAGATAAAGGCAAAAGAAAAAGTATTCAGTCTGAACAAGTTCCAGCAGAAGACATCTACTTCATGCTTCTGTATTTCTTTTTTGAGGAAGAGCTAGGCCTATCCATGTAGACCTATGGACWTCCAATCTCCAACAGATCTGAGGCCAAACACTGCAGAACTCTGAAGTGATGGTGRCTTAGAGCACGTGTGGCCACACAGCAACATGAGGGCTTCATAAATCACCTACCACATACCCAGTTAAATTTGTGTTGCTCTGTCTTTAATAAGGATTTTTCCTGGGATTCAAGTTCCACTCAGTTTTACCTGCTGACCAAAAGGAATGGTTCCAGATGCATGTGCAGATGTGTGAACAATAATGTGAAAAAAATGKGAAGTCCACAAGGACATGATCTGTTTTGAATATTGAATTGGAGATTTATGCCCTCATAKTTTGACAGGGAAAGTATTTGCTGAGGTTCTCACTGTGTAAGTAGGTTGTTAAGTGCCAGATGTTAAATAAGAACTGTAGAAACTTAAAATTCACAGATATCTTGAAATTATAGGTTGTAGTTTCCTTTTGAGTGTAATGCTTTAAGGGAATAATGTTCCCAAAATATAGCAGAACCATTGCAGAAATTTCAGAAACTGGAGATGCTGGTTTTAAAGCTTTTTTACCACCAGTTTTGTTAAAATTGTAAATTGCACAGCCACATGGGATTTTTTTTATTCCTTTCTTTGCATAAGATTAGAATCAGAATAAATAAGACCTGRAAATCCCAGAAGAAATTACAAATCTKATGAGAATTTTATCCAAACTTTTTGAGTTTCAAAACAGCACAAATACTTCTGATAAACAAATGCTTTTTCCTAGCTTCCAGTGTATCTTTTCAGATTCTTTTATAAAGAGATGCTGAAAAGTATTTTGCCATTTTAGACACTTSTTGTTTAATGTTGTGCTCTTAAAATATGTAAGATAAAATCTTGCTCCATGGTATTAAATCTCACATGTAAGTATTTAAAAGGGTATATTGAATAGCAAAAGCATGTAATAATTCCCTCTGTAGCAAGTGGTTAAATGAAGGTGGACATATTCAGTCTCTCTAGCAAAAAAAACCTTGTACTTAGTAAATATTCCTCCTGAATAATTCCTTTTAGAAAGCCTTTTTGGGTTTTGTAAGCCTTTTCATCAGATGACAAGATTTCCTTTCAGCATCTACTACTCTCAGCTAGTATTGGCTATGGTGATTTCTCTCTCCACTCCAAAGAACAGTTCAGCAATTCTTTTTTTTTTTTTTTTTTTTTACCAGTCAAGGCATAGCACAAGGGAAACACAAAGCCAGRGGGAAGCAGGTCTTTTCCAGGATGCWGAAGAATCTCAARTGGAGAATAAAGCTTAGAGGAGTCTGTCACAAAGAATCATTTCATTTCAATACCACAGCCCTTTGAGCAGTCCAATATGCAAGAAAGAAAAGCCTGGGAGCCCGATGATCATTGCTACTCTCCAGCTCTCTGCTGATGCTTCTGTGACAGGACTCAGCAGCAGACAGCGTCTGGTGCCTCCTCTGCCCTGTGTGAGCAGAGCACAGCAGCTCTGGGAGGGAAACCTCAYTGCAGAGGGCTTGTGCTTTGGGGCTTTTCCCCTTTGTGAAACGATGGCTCTGCAGCTGCAACACCCAGGAGGACACTCCTGTGCCGAGGCAGAAGCAGCTGCTGCATCTCCTTCTTGAGGAAYGGCCATGGAATAACTCACACCACAGATCCTTCAGCCGGAGTTCATGTCCCTTCTGCGGAGTTCTCCCACGGTAAGATGAGACTTACCTGACCTTCTGGCAGCCGGGCACCCCTCAGGGGTGAGTTCGGTACCGGGCACCCCTCAGGGGTGAGTTCGGTGCTGGGGATCCCTCAGGGGTGAGTTCGCAGCCCGGGATCCCTCGGGGACGATCCCAGCGGCGCTGCCGGCGGCTGAGGGTGAATTGCCCCGAGGAGCAGCAGGGCCGGAGGCGCTCGCAGCCTCTGCGGTACCAGGGGGACACCGGGCGGCCGCTGCCGGCACTCACCGGCTCCTGCCGCTCCTGCATCTCCTGCCTGTGACCAAAGCGTGGGGAACTCACTGATCCTCCACTTACAGGGGAAACCACCGCTCCTTTGGAGAAGTGAAAGGACTAAACTAATAATTCACGCAGATCAATTATTCTACCTTGTAGCACTCCTTTTCAAAGCAATTCCATTTTACAGCCGCATACACACAACATGTATTAGAGGGCGTGTTCCAAGTCCCCCGACATTTCTGAGGAATAATTAGGAACAGAACCTAATTCTGGCTACAGGTGACTTACTCCTCCTGTCAGTTATACTCTGGATTGTCAGCAATGGAATCAGCTGCACCCTTGCTGATGCAGTGTAGGGGAGTGCAAGGGGTGCAGTGGCAAAGGCAGTGTCCTGTGCCTTGGCACTCAGGATT
>CADDXX010000966.1:90821-118146 GCA_902810485.1 Alauda arvensis | reverse complement strand
TTYYKGKYYKGGGTKTTTTTTAGTRAAAACATGAATGTGTTATCTCCAGCATATGCTTTCCAATGCATCTACATGTGTTCCCATCTCTTTGTTGTATATTAGGTTATTTTAACTGAAGGCAGAGTCATAACACTGCAGTAAAACATTTAGAGGCAAAGTTAGCCTGATTCAGGCATTTCTCACTCTGCTGTTGACTTTTCTGGTGACTGTAAGCAAGGCAGCACAATCCAGTTACTCCACTTTTTCTCTCTTAGGAAAAGATTATCCTTTTCTTTTTCTCATTTTGAAAATAACCTTAGATGAAAAGGGTTATGCATGTGGCATGTGGGGCTCATTATTTTACCTTTCTCTGCTTCTGTCTTTCCCCTACTGTTTTTTATTAATTATTTTGTTGCTGTTCTCCATTCAGTAGGTTTGAAGGAATTCTAATTGTTGAGATTGTGGTTTGAAGGCTCACCTTTTGGATGAAGGAAAGAAGACAAGATCCTCTAAGAAGAGTGAAAAGCCCACTTTAAATAGGCATTCAGAGATGTGTGCTGATGCCATGCCATTACCATATAATCAGCAGAAATGTGTTGGTAAAACTCCCATCAGTGACTTCACAAAAAAGCCACAGTCAGACAGGTAGAGAACAGAAGTGTAAAACCCCAATTATATGTTCATAACTAAAGGTTATTAAATTGACAGATTTTCACTGAAAAGTAGAAGCTCCTGAATTCTTGGTCACAGCACTAATAGCAAGTTGTAGCAGGCTGTGTCCTTGCCAAATATAAATTCAGTATAATGAACTGCTACCCGTTGAAGTGCACGCTAACAGATGAATATTTGCCATGGCAAGCATATTGTATGGATTTCCTTTTAAAAAGGAATTGTCTTTGCTCATAATAATCTATATATACACCCAGTCTGACACATTTTTAGGTGTATTTCAAGTACATGGCTTACATGATGATGCAGTAAGATGACCAAGAATGAAGTTAATGTATCCATCCTTTTTCACACTAAGCCAGCTGCTGAATAATGATTCAGGGATTCTCACTGGCTCCAAGGAGGAACACAGTGCCCAAGCTGAGGGCAGATAAAGGCTATTTCCACATTTCTTGCTAGTGTCTCCTCAAGAGTTCATAGGTTTTTTTACCTTTTAAAGCTGTTGTATATGTCTTGTAGTTTATACACACTAAATCTAGCATGTATTGCTTTAATGCCATCCTAATRGATTTGAAGTTGGGATCTGCMCAGGCTTCAGTTKGTCTCAGAGGAAGCAACTTTGATTSTCTGAATTAYATTCTTTAAAGTTAGAATGATACTTATGTTCACATTTTGCCAATTAAAGTGAATTACACTGTTATGTTAGTCCCTATTCTGGAGCATTTTTAGTACAAATTAAAGGTTTATTCCCTTTCTATTTCAGACAACCTACAACTTTTCCAGAGGCATGGGGAAATGTGGATGCAAGTTCAGCYGAGAAAGTCAGAGGCCTGCCTGATGTAGTTGGTAAAACTGGTTTCCCTTAATCTAYTTTAACTTGCATTCACAGGAGACATGGTACATGTGGTGGGTTTAGCAGAACAGGGTATCAAATGGTGCTGGTTAGAATGGAAACCAGCAGGAGAAATGAACCCCACACAAACACCTAGTGAGAGATTTCAAATCAGAATGACAATTTGATAGAAAGATTACAGCAAATGTCATGATACAGAAAAACTGGTTTAAAAGCACCAAGTCAGAGAACAGCCTGGCACCCTGACCTGTTGGTCAGGGCTGCAGTCCTGTCAGGAGCAGTGGTCTTGTGGAAGTCTTGTGGAAGTTTGGGTTCTCCTTTTGATGTCCAGTGGTGGTGGTGTCCCCAGACCCCAGGCTGTCTAAATGATACACAGTGGGGTTCAGGTGGTACATCCCCCAGGGCAAGGAGGTTCACAATGGAATGGTGTCACCCCTTGAGCAGTAGAACATTTCTGGAGCCCTTGGCAGTTGTTCCAGCTGCCCATTCTGCTAGTGCATACTCAGTTAATTGTGGCCCATTAGCAGAGATGGCCCTCACATTTTGTTTTGGTTATACCCACATTGGCACTCTTTCTCCTGGGACAAAAGTCAAGCTCAGAAATGGCCTGACACATTTGGGATGATTCGTAGGTCGTTTTGAAGATTAAGAGTCTTCTAATAGGAAAAAAAAAGCAAACCAGTTGTGAAATTGTCAGTCAATCACAGGTTATGTTTAGATGATAAATTCCTGTTCTGATGTAAGCAGATCTCATTCCTGAAATGATGCCATTCTTTTACATACCTGAGTTTAGTTGATAGTTCCATGCTATTATCCTTCTGAAAATCAGAAGTTAACAAAGGAAATTTCAAAATATGCTGTGGTATTTTAAACCTGCATTTGCTGAGATTACACTTCCCATGGAAAGATGTTGCACACTGTGAGAGCTGCAAAAACTACAGCAGTCATAGTGCAGGTTTAGGGATTCATTGTTCATGCATCCCATGTTCTGCAGCAACAGCTCCAGGCTATAGAATCCTCGTTTCTTCYTTGGCAGTTGCTGAGGAAGCAGGCAGCAGTACATGGAAGTACATGGCAGAAAGGAGGCAGAAGCATCATGATCAAGCAGTSACTGAAATGCAGCAGGAGCTGGACTGCATTGGCAGGGTAAGGCAGGATGTTTTAATCCAGAGTCTTGGGTGCTCTTCTAAGGTCAGGGCCCAATATTCAGCTGATCACACTGACCTACCGTTTTAGGAGATGGAAGCCTCTGTTTTGAAGCTTCAGGAATTCCTTCARCTAGAAGTGATGAAATCAGATGAGAAGAGTAAACTCCTGTTTGAAAAGATTGCATCTGATGTGGCTTTGGAARGTCTCTCTTTGCAAGTAAGGCAGTTCAGAGCATTGGCTCAGCTTCAGTTCCTTGTACCTGCTCTGTGTAACATCTTATGGCTCACTGGCATCCTAAATTACTGGTTTTTTCCTTTTTAAAATTTTTTAATATATATTCACATATCAATGAGATTGAGAGTAGATTTTTATTGCAGCATTTGGAAGAACTGTGGAGTATGATCCACCAGGAATCCTCAAACAGGAAGAAGTGGATTAGAGCAGTGGATGAATCCCTAAAGGAGATTGAAAGGAGTCGAGCCATTAAAGTGAGCTGCAGTCTTTAATAACTGTTACTTAAGCATGAGATTGTTATTTGCTGATCAAGTGCTGGATGCAGAGCAAAGAGCAGCTTGTTTCCACAGCAGTCAGAGGTCTGCCAATAGATTGCTTTCTTTTCACCAATTCATTCATTTTACACTCACATTACCAGGAGAAGCTACTTTTTTCCTACTTTGAAGGTGTTTCTTTCTTTCACAATTACCTATACTAAAAGTGCAAGGAATATGTGAGCTGCTTTTATTTCCCTAGAGGGTTGTGTAGGCCAGACTTCATCTGGTCTGTTATTTTTTGGGGGCCACACCTATTTTGCAGCYGAGAAGGAGCACAGACATGACCCAGCTCGATTTTAGTTTGGCTTGGCTGAGTGTCAGTAGCAAACATGTTGCAGTTTTCTAGTCTTCAAAAGCCTGTAGCCTAACCTGTAAAAGTCATTGGACATCAGAGGAAATGTTTGGATAAAAAAGTGGATAGACTATGGAAGAGCCTGCTGCCCTGTCCTTGTAGGCAAAGAAAAGCTATTTGTTCCACCAATGCCACCTTCTCCTCTCTTTGTAATTCAGGTAGGATGAACAGGCCCAAGAGCATCAACAATAACCTTTCTGTTGGATTAGTGACAGCAAATGTCAGAGATGGACACATTTGCTTTGTGTTCACTTAAAACAGGCACTGGTGGATTCCCTCCAGATATTTGGAAGGAAGTTGGTTTGATTTTTAAATTCATATTGCAACCTGTCTGCAGAGCACTCAGCTATCACAGATATTAAAGAGAAGCCAGCTGAGTAGTAGCAAAGTGGAATGTTTTAGTTACTATTTTTGTGAATTACTGAAAAAATCAGTCTTTACAGTAGCTAAGATTAATATTTTAGAATTTACTTCTCAATCTGTGTGTCATCCAATTAATTTTAATTCATTTTCATGGATTTAATGAAATAATTCGTTTAATAGAATTAATTTTAATGGGAAAATTGCCTTGTTCATGTATTTTTTTAACTTGGGAAACTGATATTTGACCTATACTTTTCATGGTTGTTGCTTTTCTTTATTCTTTTATTGCACAGATAGCAGAAGTACTGACCAAGTACACTGTGAAACTGGAGGAAATTTCCTTCTTCTTGGCAGCTGATGTTCACAAGCTCATTAACAATAAGGCCATGGTAATTGTTTTACCTGGGGCAAGATAGCAGTCTGAATATTCCTAGCATGTCCTTTTTTCCCCAACTGAAATTCTTTTTTTCTGCCTATCAATCACTGAAATATAGAAGAGATTTCTGTTTTGCAGGGTATTTGTTATCATTTGTGTTCTTTTCCCCCTCATTTTCAGTAGAAGACACTTTTTTTGTTTGTTTTTGCATGTTGTATGCTGCTTCTACTCCTGGTTTTATTTGTTAACACACAGAATATAAACAGAGCACTGCTGGGTAATGAGAGGGCAACTGCCAAGCTGCTCTTTAATCTAATGAAATCAGAGCTTGAGAAAGAAARATTGCATCAACTGAAATGGCAAGAGAGAGTCAAGGATTGGAAGCTCATCCAAAAGAACTGTGTGGTTCAGAGTTTCAGGTCAGAAATTTTGCAGTCTTGTTTTGCACAATGAATAACACAAAGTGACTAGCGTTCACTTGTGGTTTCTATTAAAAGTAAGACTTTATCATTTGTTCTTTATACATATCATGTATGATATCAAATATATCCTGTTTCCCTTATACATATCATTTTTCTATCCTGTAGGGAATTTATGGCAAGTGAAGAAATACAGAATCCCCCAGCTGTGAAAATGGAAATGGAAAATATGATAAAGGAGCAGATTGTACTTAGTGAGCAGAGACTGAGGGTTTTGCAGCACATTGGGTATGGCAAAAGAAGATCTAGCATAAAGGAAAACAGATCTTTCTGGAGTTAATGAGGGACCTCAAACAACAACAGTCTGTTTATTTTCATTGCCAAGATGCCTGTAAATAAAATATAGTATGGATACTCTGATTCATAATTTTATATTTTAAGTACTGACAGGTTTGTATTTTAAGATACCTAACTCTTGTTTCCTTTTTTGATAGCACCTTGTTGCCTCCAACACATACAAAATCTGACATAAATGAATGGTACAGAAYTCTGGAGAATTTAAACAGAAGTATAGGTAAGCTGGGAAATCATGAAAACAGTCTGGAATTCAGGCAATACTTACTTTTTTCCCAGGCAATGCTGAGGCAGACAGTTGCTGTGAGAGTACCTGTTTGCTCTATTTGTCCTGTGTGTTCCCACAAACCTTCTCAGCTGTTTGAGGTGGCAGTAAGACCCAAAAAGTGATGCCTGTGACATCACTTTCAGTACAAACACTTGTGCTTGGTGAGATCTAGCAGGAACTGGCTTGGTTAAAATTAATCTGGGGGAAATAGAAGGTCAATTTTGTCATGGATCAGTTCTCAATCATRCAAAAATRCTCCTTTTTAACYCTTGGAGAACAGGAGGGGGGAAGTATTGGAGATAGTTCCTTTCCCCATGTCCTGTAGTGTGCCTTCCCTCTGGCATGTTTCCATTTCCCACTGCTCTGTGACGATGGTCTGTTCCATGTCCTTCAGACACCTGGAATGTGGAGTGCCTGGAGAAAATGCACATCCAGTATGAGCTGCTCCAGGGCATATGCCAGGAAAAGGTGCAGATCTGCAAGGTGAGTGTCACAGCTTTGGGTGGCAGCCATGGTACAATGTGTCAGTACAGTAAAATGGGTCTGAGGATCCACCAAACATGGGGATAACCAGTGAAATTAGTTTTTAACTTCTGTCTTATTCTGTTCAAAATGTAACCATCTGTTTGGTGTCACAGTGGGATTTGGTATTTGTCCTTCAGATGTGTAAGAGCTGTAACAAATACCAGTAATGAAGGGGGTGCTCTCCTGCATCTACATGGAAGATGCAAGGAGCCTCAGCCTTTGTGCTAAATCTGTCTTATCTTGGCAAAGAAATTCCACCTGTCTGCCTCAATTTCTCTCTTTGTATCCAATGGGATTGTGCTGTGGGATCTAGGAGGCTGAATCTTTCTCTATCACAAGAAATGAAACACTAAGTTTAGCCATGCTCTCTGACAGCCATGCAGTGTTTGTTATATGCATGTCAATAATTTGCTGTTTTTTTCATTGAGATGACCCTGTTGGATATGAACGTTTGCACAGTAGAAGATGTTGAAGTTGTGCATTCCAACATGCTTCAGATGGCTGAGGAACTGAAACACAGGTTTGAAGAAGAACTGGAGCAGATGAATGTATGTTTATCACATGTATTTTAATCATTCCTTGGGATTAGTCTGTTCTTCCTGCACTCCCACCTGCAGTGCCCTCTGCATTGTAGGCCACTGATGTCACATTACAATGAGGTCCATAGTGTGAATAAACACTACAAAGAACCAAAGTTTGGTGTGGAAGAGATTCACATGGAAGAGTTCGTAATTATTGTGTTTATTATTCCTAACATAAATATATTGTATTTTTATTATAATTTATATATGAAATGTATATGATAGAGTTGAATGACATATGGCCCAACCTGCCTAAAGGCAGAGGAATAGATTTAAATTACCTCCAAATGTATTCCAATCTGATCTTTTGTGATTCTATGCAGAAAAMTGACTGGGCAGTTGTTCCTAAAGTGWKAGGKTGTAGAATGTGAGTCAGTGCTTTATGATGGCAGAATAAACAGAAGTTTTGATACTCTCAGCTTGGAGAATAAAAATCCACATTCTTACTGAGTTTACTTGGATATTTTTTTACTCTCCAGACAGAGAACACTGTTGAAAACCAGTCATGTAATTCCAGGCAGCCTTTTCTCATGTTACCTATCCTCTTATTCATTTCAGTTTAAAAAGAACTTGTTCCCTTGATTGTTTTTCTTCAGAGTGATTTTCAGGAGATGGCTCAGTGGCATGAGCAGCATTGTCAAGGCTTGTACAGCTGTGTTCAGGAGGCCATGGATCTGTGGGATGTCCATCAGCTCCAGCTGTCCCAGCTGCAGGGTGCTCTTCAAAAGAAAGTAGATGAATGCAGATGGGAACAGGATAACATAATACAGGTATRAACATAAAAACAAGGGTGTGGTATAAAGTAAAGAAAGGCCTTCTCAATGCAAAGAACCCTCTGGAATTCAAAATAGCTGCTATAAAAATAAAAACATACTATCTGACTTTAATATTGGAGTTTCTGCTTTTCAGTTTCATTCTGTCAAGTGCATTTTTTGCTTGATTCACACTGAATGGACAGTCCTGTCTTATTCTTGATGTGGCAACAGTGATCAGGATCACTGCTGCTTTCTGTAGAAAGTGGTTACAAGTTGTTATGATGGGATATTGTGGTTAAATACCAAATTCTCAGTTACAGCAGCCAGCTTGTGGTGGCACTGTCAGAGGTGTTCATTATCTGGAACATCTTCATAGGTGATGAGTTTTGCTAAGRCARCTTCYCTCCTTGGTGTAGAATATGTGTGCMTAATTAACTTACTTGAATCCTAAGTAGTTATGAAGATTTTAGTATATATTAAAGCATTTTTACTAGCTTTTCTTTGTGCTCTTAGATGATGAAAGGTGATCTGGATACAATTCTGGAAAAAATGAAAATGGCGAGCTGTGAAGAAGAGCTGAAGGAATATTTGGAGAAGGCTCTTTCATCTTTAGATCAAATTAGAACTAGGTATGACTTTTGTACTGTAAACTTAAAAATTAAAGCATATTTTAACAAGGGTTGTACTACTCAGGCCTTACTGTGGGAAGGTATGGAAAAAGACTGCTTTTTACTTCATGTAAGAATATAAAATAATGTACATATTGGAAAAGGTTAAAGCAAATAATAATACCCACAGTTTAGGACTGGGACAAAGGGAGACTGCTGTCATTCACAAACCCATACCACCTCACTATTACCATGCATACCATCACATCCATGCCTTGTTCAGAAGGTAAAAGCAGTAGTTCAGATTCTTGAAACACAGGAATCAGAAATTGYTCTGCACCTCTGCACTCACAGATTTGATTTCATTCAAAGTTGCAAGGACTAAGATCTTTAAAAGAGCCAAAGTATTTATTTTGGTAAGCTCCCTGTTAGCCTTTTCATGATTAGACATTTGCACCTTTAAAATCCATGTAAAAATTGGTACAATGCTGCTCCCCTTGCTGAAGATCTTGGCAGCAGCTGTGAAACCTGAGAGGAAGCAGCTCTGTGCTCACACCCTTTCTGCCTGTTAGATCAGAGGCACATCAGAAGAGTAAGATGGACCTGAGGGGCACATTCACAACCTTCACACACCTCACAGTGGTATTGGGGCAGAGCTGTGCCTTTGGTACTCTTACTGATCATTTGAGTCATTAAAAAAAAAGCCAGAGGTAACAGATCAAGTGAAAATAGAATGCCAGGTTGCAGAAATAGAATGTAACCTATCTGAACACGTGCATAAATTCCCCATAATTCTGTATGTTTAGGAGACAAAGCACATGTAAATGGTTAAAAAAAAAAAGTGTGAACATGGATTTTTCTTGAATCAAGACTCAGCTTTATTTTCAAGGAAAAGGAAAAGAAACCAGAAAGGCTCAGTCACAGCTAASTACAGTGCAGAACTAACATGGAATACAATAATTTGATTTCTCTTATGTAAGCACTGTTTGAAGGGTTCCCCATCCAAAAGGAAGGATGTAAAAGGCTTTATTGTAATTTTTTAACTTTTGTGCATTTATTTATTTGTAATGAACTGGCTCTAACAAGCCAGGATGTGATTGTATTGAGTATAAACAGATTAATTGCAATGTTTAGCCTAAAGGTTTTGTGAGCTTGATCAGAAAGTTAGGTTTAGATTTAAAGGCACTGTAGTCATACTTAATTTTATTTCTGTACATACTTGAGTCTCTTAAACAGTGACTTTAAATTTGACAGGAATGAGACAGTCAAGCAAATTGTAATGGATGAAGTAATGGCCTACCCAAAAGCTATTTTGTGGGAACTGATTTCTTACAGTATCTCCATCAACCAGCATTTTAGTGGGAAGGAAATCTTCAAACAGGTAAAAAGAAAATTCCTTCTGGTTTAGAACCTTACTGGTCTATTCATTTTTCACTTGAGAGAAAATGTGCATTACCTTTAAAATTCAGATTATATAAAGTATTGTTTCAGCCATTGAATMAAGTGCTTTTGGTAGAGATAGSAGAGGGAAACCAAAACATTTCTCAATCCTACACTTTTAACTCTGTCCTTGTTACAAAAGGCATTTTAGCAAATTCATTTGCCTTTTGAACAGCTTGCTGGCATCTATAAATGTATAAATATATAAATATATAAACATATAAATATTTCTAGCAGAGTGTAAATTTCCAAATTGAGAATGAGAACATTATTTTAAACATCCTTAGGATTGCTGAAGTAGCTGGTGCACTGCTGATGCCTTTAAAATAATGTGATCATTTCCAACCATTTCCCAGTCAGTGTCCAAGAGCAGGGAGGCAGAAAGTGCTGAAATTGCCATGGAGGCTTTTTCCTCTGCTGGTGAAAACACTCACACTGTTGTTGGAGTTGAAGAGGCAGGAAAGACTGACACCACAGAGAGTTATTTTACAAAATATGAAAAAGAAGAATCACTTCCTGTATACCTGAAATATGTGCTTCTCACAGAAGCCATGCTTGTCAAGGTGGAAAAAAGGTGAGTAGAAAACAATCTCTGTTCTTTCTTTATGTAATAGAAAAGTTTCAGCTGTTTAGAAGAAACATTAGACTACAGAGGCAAAATGTATCCAATTACTGTTATGTAATTAGATATTTATATAGTCAGCTATTTAATTTAGAATTATGATTGTACAATTCTGTTATTCCACTTTTCAAATTGATACAAATCTGATAAAATGTTTCTATTGCTTTGTATTCATGGCTGTCAAAGTACCACAAAAACATTTACCTTTACAGAACATTGATATTTTATGGAAAATTATTTAGTGAGAAAACATATTACAGAGAGACAGGTAATTTGCCCAAATTCCCTGCAAAGCCATGAAGGKGAAATGCCTGGTACTCAGTGGTATGCAGCTAGCTCAAAAACTCTGCCAGGATYGTGCAAATGGTACTGAAACCATAYCTCCCTAYAGCCAGAAGTTAAATTCTTAGAAAYAATTTAKTCAATAAARTCTTAYTTATGATATTATTAAATATATGTAATATTTCTTTTTCAATCCAAGGATTCGCCTCTGCTTTTCTGAGCACTTGGAGAAATGGTTTGCAGAATCCTTGTCCAACTCCTATGTGTTTGTAGCTGCCAAGAARGAGGAGCTGAATTCAATACTTCTGCTGCATCTTAACTTGCATCAACAAAAGCAGGAGGAGATACAGACAAATATCTGCAATGTTCGAGCTGGTATTGACTTGTTTTTGTATTCTGTATTTTGTGTTCACAGGTCTTCATYTGGAGATGGGCCTAAGTGAGCCAAAATCTGTTCCAGCATGAGTTGACTCAGTAGGAAAGGACAATAGAAAGCAGCTATGAGTTCCCAGTATATTGTGTTACTCACATGTTTTTGAAATGACATTTCTTTTCTATAGAAATGTCATTTTTAAAATGGTTTTCATCTTGGTTTGTGCTGTGTTATTTTTGGAAATTAGACAGCAGTGCCTCGATTAACTGGGTTGTAGATGTTGAACATTCTATTGTCAATGTTTGTGAATTCTCATCCACCTTGAAACTATTTACCAAGAGTTTGTGGTGTACAAAAAATATTTTAGAAGTATTGCAGAAAAAGAAATTAGCAGGTTGGGAGAGGCAAAATGTCAGGGCCAAGCTTCTGAAAACATGAGAGGAAGGATGAACTCTGTGAAATATCACTGAGCAGCTRCAGAGCATCCTCTTATCAAAACTCYTTTTGCATGGGAAGTGTCAAGTTTTTGTGGTGAGAAAAAAACCTTTTAGACAGGTTTGTTGGTCTTTAACACATAAACAAAAAAAATCTTCTTTTGGAGAACAGGCATACAACTTTTCCATTTCCCTTTCTCTGCAGCTTTCTTGAGGTGCTTGGCTGGCTCTTGATTTACCCAGCTATCATTCCAGAGGAAAGACAAAGCTGATTTTTTTCTTCCCCTTACAAAACCAGGAAAAGTGGATTTTCTATGAAAAAATAGAACCTTTATCTTTGTTACAAGGCTGAGAACAGAGAGATAATGGAGATGTCAGCCAAAAGAAAGGAAAGAGAATGCTTAGAGCAAACAAGAGACATTGATGGTTTGAACGAGGATCTGTTAAGGATCTATGTCTTACACAGGAGAAAAGTCAAAGAAACCAAGTTGAATGTATTGAATTTGTATGTTTTAGCTACAATTAGGGCTGGTTTTGTTTATTTTGCTGCTGACAGGTTGCCTGGGCATTGTGTCAGTKCCCAGTAAACAGGGAATGATGTCCATTTGTAAACTTCCTTTGTTCTCAGCTGAACTGTCACTTCACAAAGAGCATCTTGAGTGCCACTGTKCAGTGCTGGCAGAGGGCCTGGACAAGGAGAAAGCTGAATTCCTCAAATTTTCAGAGCAGCTGAATAACCTCAACACCAGCTTTCCTTGCCAAGTGCAAAGCTTGGAGCATGACTTGCTGCACACTCCTGTGACTGAGCTGTAAGTGTGCCCCTGCTGATCTGTGACTCTCCCTGTTAAATACTGCTGAGATTGCTCTCTCACATGTTCATGGTTTGCATTCTGAACCTGGTTGAGATGTCAGTGCTCTTCAATGAGCACTACTGCATAAAACCTTGAGAACATGTAAAGAATTTTCATTCTCTTTCCCTGAAGAAATTAAAATCAGGACTGAACACATGGAAATGTTCATCTCCTTTCAAAGTGCTGGCAGTCTTTAAGTAGAAAAGACCTTTCATCTGTTAGATTTTATCCAGTTTACTGAATGTGCACAGTAATATCAGTTGACTAATTGTTTGTGAAGAAAAGTGCTCAATTGTATCAGCTGGTGCTSATACCTTCCATGGGTTCATCCAAAGCATCCCAGCTCAGGGATGCCTTGAGAGTCACAAATCACTTTTCCTCAAATTTTTTCATGTCTTCAGCAGTTGCTGAATCATCCTGTGTGTTCCTCTTCAGACTTGTTTTCCCTGTCTTTTGTTATTTGCTCTTAGGTCAGCTTCTTCCAGCAACAATCTGGAATCAGTGCTCCACAACCACYTGGAGTCAGTCAGGGTCACTGTGCAAAGTTACCAGCAGCACTTGGAGGAGGCTTTAGGGAAATTAAGGGATTTGAATGTGGAGTTCCTCAAAAGTTGCAGGTAAATAGACTTCATGGAAGTGTTGTTTATAAATGGTGATGGTGCATAGGCAGAACAGTAAAAGTGAAGTTTGTTATTCACCTAGTTTCCTATTTTAAAAAATAAATGTATCTTGTTARACCACAATTACCATGCTGTTTTCATCACATTTGTGTTGATGTGTATGTTTCAGGGCTGTTTAGCTAAAATAGTCTTGGAGAAGAAGATGTCTCAGAGCCCGTTGTTTTTCTGTTTGCTCTCAGATTATTTTCAGARGGTGGTGACTTTTCTTCTGAGGAGGTGAAGTTTTTCAACGATTCTCTTCAGAAAGAAAACCAGCAAATTAACTCCTTTGAAAGTTCAATCAAGACAGATGTGGAGAAAATAAAATCGAGCTGCTTGGAGCAGGTTTGCAGAACTACATTGTTTCMAATGATATTTCCTATTGACATATTTGATGGGATTTGCAGCCTGCTTTCAGATTAGAGCTGTAAGTTGTTCTGTTTGGCAATTACAGGATGGGAAAAAMATAGCAGAAATGGCAAGTTCTATCATGTAAGTTTTAAAAAGTGAAAAATGATCTTGTCCTGTCTTTTTTTTCTGACATTTTAAAAGGCTACTGAACTTTTCAAGCAGTCTGAAAAGAAGTTTGCTTCTCTCTCTCTGAGTCGAGCCTTTATGGAGAAGGTCCAGAAATCTTTGAGGAAGCTACGACAGCAAATCAAATCAGAGGTACCAACAGAAGTGTCAGAACTCTGCTCAAATTCATTATAATCATTTTCTTTTATACATTTGAGGAAGATTTTAGCTGAATTCATAGTGGAGAAATATTACATGATTTTTTAATGTTGATTTAAAACCTATTTTCTGTCCGTTTCTGCTTAAAAGTTTATTTTTGATACTGCAACAGTGTGGCCTTGCAGYACATTGAGTTTGTACATCTGAATTCACCAGCATTTTTGTGTAGTGCAGGGAGCAACATGAAATGTTGTTTTTGTGAATTATTGTTTTAACTTTCTCCCCTGAGTACTGGAGATTTTTAACCAGTTTTTATCAGTGGTTCTCATGGTTTGAAAGTGGAGCTCTGAAACTCCTGTGAATGGGGACTTGACTTTTTGGTGTTTGCTTCTGCTTCAGGTAGCCAATTCCAATGTGCAGTCAGTCACAATAAAGTCTTACCTGGAAAAGCTCCAGCAGAGGAGAGAGGCTTATGTTCATTCTACTGCAGAGAAAGCAGTGACTTCCAATCAGCATGAAATGGTATTTAATTTKACTTGTTATTAATTGTTGTTAATTTGGTATAAACTTTTTGAGGAAGACTTATGTTTCCTCATATTTGGGGCTGGGCAGAAACACAGAGTTTTTGCTCAGAAAGGTCCCTGTCCTGAATTCAGCTGGGATGGAGTGAATTTCTTCTCAGTAGCTGTTACAGTGTTGTGTTCTGGATTCAGAATGAGAATGGTGTTGATAACTCGGTTTTTGCCCTTTATCCTAAGACAAGGACTTTTTTTCCCTTGTCTCCTGCTGTGCCACTGAGGAGGTTCACAAAGGAAACTGGGAGGGAGCAGAGCTGAGACAGGAGACCCAAACTGGCCAAAGGGRCATTCCATGGAATGYCTGGGGTCAGGAAYGGGGTCTGGCAKTGGTCAGCAGGTRCTGAGCAGTGGTATTGTGCATCACTTGTTTTTCACTTTTTATTACCATTATTATTGTTATTGTTTACCATTATCACTGTATTTCATTTTACTTTCARTTCTTAAACTGTTCTWATCTCAACATATGAGTTTYCCTTTGATTCTCCTCCCCATTCCACTGTGGCAAGGAGGGAGAGAAGTAGGGTTGAGCTGTGCTTAATTTCCAGCTAGGTTTAAAACCACAACAGCCCTTTTTGGACAGTCAGCACCTGTTTTCCTGTGTGCCAAACCAAAACCTCAGCCTCTCACACAATCTCATTGCTTCCATGTGTGTGTACATGAACTGGTGACAGAACAGAGGCAAATAATGGTGTTTGTAAGTCAGCATGTTTGAAAAGGATGCAACAGTTGATTTCTGTGTTGCCATATCTTTCAGGCTTCAACTTCTGCAGAGTTGTATGATTTTGCCAGGGAGGTGCTGAATGAGCTGAAAGAGAGGACAAAGTATCTTGACTGCTTGTTAGTGAGAGCAAAGATCCCAAWTGCCACTGTAAGATCACATTCACATTCTCTGTATTTTGTTTAATACTGAGAGAATTTTCATGTGCACATGTTTTAATGGGTTTTCAGAATTTGTGCTTTGAATTTTCAAATGAAAAAAGAATCTGCATTATGCTGAGATGTCAGAGACACTGTGACATTAGGACAGCCTTTTTAAGAGGCTGAGTAAATCACTAAGTTTACAAAATGCTGAAGAGATACGTGACACTGCAATGAGTTGCTCAGTTCTTCAGAAGAGTTTCTTTTCAAGGGGTACCACAATTCAGAGGTACATATTTCACAGGTTTCTTTAAATCATTTATTTTAAAAATCCCAAGTGTGTCCTGAAGGGATTTTGTTTCTATCAAGCATGTAGTGTTTTCTTTCCTCCCTTTTCTGGAAAGCCTGTCTTTATTTTGTAATCTCAGTGGATCACTGTTTTAAGAGTTTATCCTTTTAGGTGTACATCCTTAAATACTGTTTATGCTGACAACCTACTCTTAACTGCTTTGAAGTGTTTTAGAGTTGTATAGCTGTAACAACATTGCTGCTGGAATGACAAAAAAATGTATTTCAGCCTATTTTCTGTTCAAAAAATCTGCTTTAGTAGTCAGTCATTGCATGGAATGCTTTCACTGCCTGCTGTGGTCTGCAGGGCTTCGTTTCTCTTCCCATTTCAGGAGCACTCCAGSACCCCTGGCACAGATGGGGCATTGCAAGGGGACATCACCACTCCTGACAAGGGTGGGAGGTCACAAGGTYCCATTGCTCCTGCTGTGCCAAAAAAGAAAAGTCTCACAGATGAGAGCAAAAGGATGGTGATGGTGATGGGACTGGATCCTGACAAATTCCCTGTGTTAAATCCAAGCAGGATGGATACRTCAATGTTTAATGATTTGGCAATAAATGTTATCAAAAATTTAGCTGGGTAAGTATTTGTTTGCCTAAAGGTATTTTTCTTGTCTTTATTTGTATTTTCTTTGCCCAGAATTAGTGAATAGACTGTTCATAGGTAATACTACTACATATTTTCTGATTGGTCTAACTTTAAAACTTAGTGCAGCTGAGATTGCTTATAGCCAAAACTTCCCCTTTGTGAGTAATAAGTGGCATCTAGTATGCAATGATAAATTKCAGGTATTTAATTTTTGTCTTCTAGAGAAAACTTCTTATTTTAGTTAAAAGGTGATTACCTGCTGTATAATTGACTGAATATACAGAATGTAAAATGACAAATACTGGATTTGCAAATAGGATTTCAATGCAGTTTTGCTTGTAGAAATTCCAAAATCCCAGTTAAGCAATCAGTCCCATGAAATTGTTTCTGTRTACACTGTCAGTTGTGAAAGTAACCCTATCTGTTAAATATGATCTCAGAAATTTAACTCACTTAGCACATGATAGAGATAGAGAACTTGCCTAGTTTGCTATATAACATAGTATAGAACATAAAATGACAGGATATTCAGTAGTACTTAGCTCTGGTTTGGGTTTTTTTCCAGATTTGACCCCTCAAAAACATCCCGAGAACTAAATCGGAGGACAAATGATCCAGGTGGGTCTGGATTTCTTTTAATGTTCTATTTTCCTCTAAATTGTAGTTCCTGGCATTTTACTGCACAGGTCTAGCATGGTCCATGGCTTCTATGCTAGGGACTCTGTGATAGTTGTGCTTCTCAATTCTTTTCCTGAACATCTTYAGATGTTCTTAGATTTAGATGTTCTTAGATCAAGATGATTTTGGGCTCCTAAAGCAATGAAAGCTGTAGAATGAGATAATAATGTTATAGAGAGTATATGTGATAGCAAAAGGGAAACAGGGTTGAGAAAASAAATCATGAAATGTAGAGGGAATCAGGGATTCTTCTCACAGTGCATTATCATCTACTCAAAGGTGAGCTCAGAGGCAACCCCAGATGCTCCCTACCTACTGTTCCCGTGTCCTCACCTCTTCTGCAGACCTTGACTCCAGCCATTTCCAAAGTTTGCACATTTGCAAGTCCCCATGGTCACCATGCTATGAATGTAGGCCATTCATTCTCTTTAYTGACCTGCCTCCAATTTGCTTTAAATCTCCTCCATCTACCATTTATTTTCTGGGACATTCCAGTGGCTCCTGCCCCAGCACAAAACCTTTATTGCTGTTGAACTTCTGGGTTACTTCAAACTGTCTGCAGAAATTATTGTTCCTGTACTTGTCCCCTCCATATTGTAAGGAAACATAATAGAAATAAGAATACAAAATATATATATATACATRAAAAGCACTTCAGCTGGCAYTTATACAACATTCTTCTTCCTTCCTGGTTAACCATGAGCAGCTCTTCGCCCAGTGAAGAAGAAGATGTCTGATGCAGCTTCTCAGAAGTCTACTGGCAAAAGGTCATCTCGGGATGAAACAAAGCCAAAAAAAAGGTGAGACCCCCCCTAAAAGGAGGAATTCCACTTAATATATTCCTGTGCAAAATTTACCTAAACTTTATCTATTCATTGCAAGATTCTTACTGCTTATTTGTATTCTTCTTCTTTCTATCTACTGCTTATCACTTGGAGTTTCTTACTTGTTTATGTCCACATGATCAGCTTTGTGGRGTTTTCCCCCCCAGATTTTGTCTGGAAAATAATTCTTTTTCTCCTTCATCTGCTACCATTTTGTGTTTTGAAGTTGTTGAAATGCAGACTAACCCTTAAATCAATKTGGCTGAATTTTCAGGTGTGTACAAATAGTACAAATATACAAATAGTTTGTCTCAGCTTAGTCCACAGATTGATGAAATGAGCTACTGTAATAGTGAAAACAATAAAAATTTTTTTAACAACTGAGAGTTTAGTAGATAATTCCAATATTCTTTTTCCATCAAAATACTATCTTCATATTGTCATGGCTTGGGAATGGTATTCCCCAGTTTTGTGCTCCTACAAAACACTCCAAACCATGTGCCACATGCTCACTCCCCTTTCCCTGCAGCAGCTGGAGAGGAAAATTGGAGGCACAAAAGGTGAAGATAAGGTTGAGATAAGARCAATTTACTAGAAACAGCAATGAGATAACAAAAAAGAACAGTAACAGCAGCAATGTTAATAGCAAAGTGTACAAGAGAGGCAAGTGATTCACTTGTGAATGCTCAGCAGGAGGAAACCCCTGACAGGASCTGACTGCCWCCACAYTCCCCAGCAGCAGGGACCTTCCACCCACCCCTACAATGATGAGAGCTCCTGGCCATGCCCCCCCTGGCTACTGCAGAAATAAMYCCTGTCCTGGCCAGAACCAGGACACACAGAATACTAGCTCTAGAATTAGGTTTATTCTCATTTTTCTTCAGTTTCATGTCTGTGGCATGACTGACTAGCTCAAATCATCAGCCAGCAAAGGAAAACACTTGTGGGTAGTTTTAAATTAATGTTTTTTCCTTTCCAGTGAAAAAGGTAGAAAATCTCTTACCAGAGATGACAGATCCCAGATATTTGGAAAGAAACCTGCAAAGCCTGAGTAAGTTGTGTATTTCCAGAACAGGAAATTAATGTGTAAAAACCCTCTATGTATGTATGTGTATAGCTCCTAGTATGACAATAGCTCCTTGTCCTGGCTGCATCTGTGTGTGTCTGTCTGTCTATGTGTCTGTCTGTCTATCTATCTATCTATCTATCTATCTATCTATCTATCTATCTATCTATCTATCTATCTATCTATCTATCTATCTATCTATCTATTATTGTGTCCTGTAGAGTTCACCATTGAATTTTGAGGTCTTTAGCCTTGATATTTATAGGTCAAAGTACTTCCAGCACAGCTCCTTTTTGCAGCATAATAATAATGAAGATACAAGTTATCTGGTTCATTCTGTGTGATGCCTGAAGTGGGGTTTCTTATTGGAGCCCATTTTGTACACTCATAAGTGGGTGGGGAATGCAAAATGTGCTTTCTTTCAATTATTTTCACACCTAAGAGGACCAGTACATTTTATATSTTCATTCTTGTGCTCAACATTCCATTAATAGGAATAAACAAGGAGCAAACAGGTTCCATTCCCCTTCTCAAAGAAAATKATCATATTCTTTTTTGATATGTGCAGCTGTACTTTATAGAACTGAGATATTTTGTGCATGCCTCCCAAAACTATTCAAATTAATGCTTAAGATGTTTAAGTGTTTGGGAAATTTTATTCCATATTAAGTTTCAAAATAATTCCAGCTTCCCAACTTCAGATCTTTTTCAAAATAATTCCAGCTAGACCCAACTTCAAATATTTTTGCTTTCTCTAAAATGCATGGTAAGCTCTTTGGGCACAGGAATTTGGCTAAGATTGCTTTTTGGTGACAGTGAAGTGCCAGTGCTCTCCAGTGAGCAATTACAATAGCTCCTTGTCCTGGCTGCATCTGAAGAGAATCTGTGCTCATGTGGGGGAAGGTTCTTAGGCATTCTGGATATTGGTTTGTGTGTGCTCTGAAAAACATACTAAAATYAACCTGAACAAAATACTTGAAAAACTTGAATATTGCCAGTGTGATTATTTAACAGTGTGATCAAATTTTTAATTTTTGTTTGTTTGTTTGTTTGTTTTCAGTACTTTTAAGGGGATTATTATGAATATTCTCTCAAAGGGTAACAGCACCTTGCTCTGCCTTGGTGAGGTAAGGAAATGTCATGTTCTTTAGTCAGTTCTCCTTTCATAGGTGTACCCCTGTGTCAGAGAAATAATTTGATTCTCTCAATGTTTGGCAGACTGTCCAAAAATTTTCCTTCCTTCTCCTACTGTTCTGCACCTAGATGTGACATGTCTAAATGTGTTATCAACATTTTTTCTGGTTTATCTTTCCCTTCTGTAGGAGTTCTATGGAGAGAAGAAGAATCCTCAGCTGGGAACACTTGAAKATCTGCCAGACACATTTGAACATTGGGCAGAAATGATCAGACTGAAACTACTGTCATACCAAAGGCACACAGATGAATACTACCATTTCTGTCTTACAGGTAAATTCATTCAGTGAAGATTTGCATTTTCTTGTGTGTGTAATTTTTCAGTATGTCAGCTGAAAATTGCAGTGACCAAGAATTATATTGTTGTCATAATTGACTTTACTGGAAATTGAGCCAATATTCTTTTTTATGTATTATCAGCTACAAAAAGTGTACAAGAGAGGCAAGTGATTCACTTGTGAATGCTCAGCAGGAGGAGACCCCTGACAGGACTAAGTTAAAAGACCTGTACAAAGTCATATCTTAGAGCAAGTGTCTGTTTCTCAAAGCATTGCACCTAGAAAAAGAAATGTCAGGGACAGGATCTCTGTGAGAGAAAATTCCAGGCTGTTTGTGTCATATCCACACCCTGTCTTTTCCAAACAGAATTTCAGGATCAGCTGAAGTGGTTTGAGGAGGAGCTCTCTTCTGTTTCCCAGCTGGTTGTGGAAAGTCTTTTAAGAGAACATGAGCAGAAACTCAGCTCTTCTACTGGTCATATTCAGCATCTCTTCAACAGGCAGCTGAAGGAGTGGGAGGATGTGAAGGTATGGCTCATGGACATACTGGAATGCTTTTTAGTGTAACCAATGCTAAGTGCATCAGGCTGAAAACATTTTATTCTTCTCATTCTCACTGTTTGCTTCATCCCTCTCTTCTGAGCTGCCCACAGGTGTAGTTTCTGTGTTTGCAGTTAATCTGCTTAGTTCTCCTGGAAGCTTTGTATTCTGTGCAACTCTGTCCCTGCTCTCCCAGCTTCCAGCACTGGGCTGCCTCTTTCTAATCCTGTCAGCTCTGCCTGTCATCTTGCACTTGGGTTGTCAGCTCTGTGAGGGCTGTGACCTTGTGGTGTGGCCAGACAGCTCCTACTCCTCCTTTGTAAGAACTGTGATGTAGGGATCACRGAATACTCTTACTTATCATCACTCCTAGAAGAGGCACATTTTGTCAAGTCATGTCAGAACTGAGAACAGAACCATAACAGAGATCATGCAGAAAATGCTACAGTGTCTTGAGATTATGTCTGAGTATTAAAAATTAGGTAAAAATTAAAAATATAGAGAGATAAAAACATCTTATTTACCAGTGTTAGAAGAGGTGATTTGTTGAAAATAAATCCCAAAGTGAGACCAGAGGCCAGCAGAGAGGCAGTTTGGTGCATATTGCACTGCMAAGCTTAGATCCAGACAGCCAAGAAGTAGCTCCATTTTCCTTGTCTTTCTGAATACCTTTACAGAAAATGTTTGTGCTTTACTTCTTCCTTTTTATGACTCCCAGTTCATTCTTTACTAAAAACATTTCTTTCTTGGATACTCCCTCACAGACCATGCACAAGAGGAAGTTACATTACTCCCTGGGACACCCAAACAACTGCCTGCAGCTGGAGGCTTTGTGCCAAGAGGAGMTAAAAAGGCAACAAGATCAAACTGAGGGTGTTCACCTGAACACAAAGATGCTGCAGGTAATTGTAAAGCCCTTGCTTAATGTGAACTGAAATGTTGCATTTGGAAAGGGGGTGTATTTTGGATACATTTTTCCTCCCCATCCAAAGGAAACTTGACATTTTTTTTCATTTTTAGGCAATCCTGTTCAAATATTGCTAAACTTTTAAATGTTATACTGTCAACATTAGAACAATATAGACATAAATATATCTGTACACATACAGGTCCTTAAATACATTGTAGAACTTACTGCATTTTGTATCATCCATAGAACCTACTGGCTATGAGTTTAATGGTGGGTAGGAGTTTTGGCTGTGGTGGGGACGTCCTCTGGTTAGTTCTCTTACTTCCAGACAACATTTGCCTTGGAAGAGTTTCTTCTCTGTGCATTTCATCAGTGCAAATAATTGGCACTTTTCTACACAAGGAGAAGAACTGAAAATAAGCTGAATTTTCAGGAGAGATTCAGGAATCAAAATACTTTTCCCCCTCTGCACCCCAGCTTTAAAGCCCTTTGTTGACTTCTCTCAGGCCACCTTCTCCAAATTCTACTGTGTGCAAGAGTTCATGTATTTTTAATTCCAAAGTGTCATCTCCTCCTAGCTCTGCATACAGAAACACAAATACCCTGTTTTAGAGTAACACCTGGGCTCAGCACTTCCACCCAAAGTACCTGAATTCCAAAATGATCTTCTCTTTGGCTAAAAGCTGATTTTATCACATTTAACCCAAATGTGTAACTATTAAGTACCTATACACAAAACTCTACAGTTTTTTGAACTTCAGATAATCTGGCAATGTTAAGAATACTGCAGAGACCCTTCTATGTGCAATTTTGAGCCTTATGTCTGTTATCTGCAGCTGCTGCAGAATGCCAGGGTTTGATATTCGTAGTCTTTTAGAGCCAAGTTAAAAGGAGATTAAATTATCAAAGGAATTCCTCTCACTTGTCTCCAATGTTGCATCAGGATTGTGCTGCTGAGTGTGCTCAGAGGTTTTTTTCTGCACTGGCTGCCCTCACTGAAAAGCTGCTCTTGGAACTYGATGAAACCATCACTGTTGATGATGTAAAAGTAGCAGGTAAGAAAAGAAGAGCTTGCTTGTTCAGGCCTCCTCTCCCTTGTCAAAGACTGCAGCAGTCTGTCCCTGGGAACACGAGCTCTGCTTTGCTATATATTTTAAATTAAAAGATTTGCATAATAAACCAGGCAAAGCTACTTCTTGAGTGTGAAGAGCATTGAGCTGCACAATTACTCCAAAACAATTGTATTCCTGGGTTTCTGCTGAGCACATCTTCTGTTACCTCCCAGAAACTGAAATACCTCCAGAGAAGAAGTCACCTTCAAGGCATCATAAACAAGCTGGACTTCCTCAAGGAGCCCCCAAAGTTCAGCAGTCAGTCAGACAAGGAAGGAGGTAATATTTGGAGATACTGAACAATGTCTAATTCCTCTGCTCTGAACTGATAACTAGTAACTGGTAACTGTCCTCACAGTTCTTTGCTGTACTTGTTGTAACTGCTGCTCATCATTGGTAATGTCACTGAACTAGCAATGGGGTCATTTGAATGGGTAATGATTTTAAAGAAAGAATTGCACTGGATCCAAATTAAAGTGGATTACATACAGTACTGTAAAACAACAGCATGACACTTGCAAGTCACTAGTTATCAATTCAGTACATTCAGATCTAGGAATAGCCTCTGTATTGATATTCAGAATAAATTAATTCTATACTGTGAGAGATCCTGAAAGAGAGATTTCCTAAAAGAAGAGGTGGCTGTACTAAACAAAGATGTTTTTAGGGTAAACCTTTTGTGGAGAAACAAATAACATTGATCTTTGGCATCTTAGTACAAATAACATGAATTAGTCTGATCTGTTCTGTTTTCTGACTTTTTTCCTCGTGGTTTTTTGGTTGGTTTGATTTTTTAATAGGAGTTGGCCAGGAATACCTGAGACTACTCTTCCTGACACCCCAGAGTATATCCTCTGCAGAGGAACTGCCTCAGTTTCAACAGCTAAGAGTACCCTGAGCCACCTGGCAGTGGTGGATGCAAGACAAGCTGCATATAAGGTGGGTCTGTGGGGGAGGACTCYGGAGTGGGCTGCTGCTGCTGGGGGGTTTGGTTTTTTAAGAAGACAATTCTAGAATCTTAGTTGTGTGTGTAAGTTTTTAATGTACACAGTGTTTGCAGACCTTGAGGCCCTATTATCATGTGTAGAAATCCTTTCTCATGTCTGTTCCTCTGTCAGAAGCACACAGGGTTGGATTCTCAGGGAGTCTTCTCATTCAGGACATGCCAAAGGGGAGTTGTTTCAGCAGAGAAGCAGGATGGTGTCACAAACAGGACACTATTTTGGCAGCATCATAGTTCCCAAAGCAGCTGTGCCCCAGTGCCATTCCTGTCCTGCTTGTTTTCACTCACTTTTCTTTCTGAAGCCCATAGCTCCAGCCTTAGATCACAACAGCTGATTTTCCCATAGAGGATGAAGAGCTGTACAGTACTTCATACCTATCTTATATCTGCAGCTATCACAGATGACTGTTCCCACCATAAAAATGATCACTCTTTCTTCACTGAGTCTGTTAAAAGAAAGCAGACAACCCTGAGCCTCTGACTGGCACAGACAATGGTTTTCACAACAGCAGTGCTCAGCAATTAGGAGAATATTTTATGTTAAATCACCTGGAGATGTGTTTATACATCTGACCTGGAGGTAATTGTATTCCCACTGAACTAAATCAACTTCTTTAAAATCTCTGTTTTTAATAGGGGAATGTAAAATACATGATGCCAAATGCCATCARAACTATCAATTTGCATGTGTGTTTYTTGTATCTAGTTCTGRTGCCMAAKAASCTGATTACAGCACASATTTGAAGGGAATGTGRTTGTTTGRATACAAATGGTTTAATACAAATGGTTGGATAGAAGGATTGGACGTAGAATGCACACACACAGGAGTATTTTCCTGCATGTGTGCTGCATTAAAAATACAGTACTTTATGTTTTGGAGCATGGACTCTTTAAGAATATTAAAGTGCCTTGAGGTTTTTATGGTAGTCTACAAGTTTCTGTTTATAGGAAATAACTTTTTAGCAGTTTTGTAATAGTTCAGTTCATCCTTTTGAGTGAAGAAGCTCCAGTAAGAGCCTGAGTGCATCCCATGTTGGAGAGGCACACTTGAATCTTTAGAGAAGGCAACTCCCTGCTCCTAGGAAGTAATGGAAGTGAGATGAAGATCTTGCATTTTAGCAAAATTTAAATATTGCTGACAATTTCATTTCAGAAGTCTTTAAAAGGAACACAGAAGGAACACAGCCAATAGTTAATTATTCATATAGTTCTATTGTCAAGGGCAAAAAAAATAAGTGGCCTCTATGCAGATTTCTGACAGAGTGGATCAGGACCTGAATTTAAGCAAATAAAATTACATTTTGTCACTGCTAATTTTGTCCTTAATTGTTGGGGTTTTTTATGCAGAAATACAAAAGTACAGTTGAGCAGATGTTTGCCCAGATCAAGGGAGAAAGTGCAGCTCAGCTGCTGGCAGCTCAGCGCTGGAGTGATTGGTGGCAGGAATCTGTCCGCAAGATAAAGCGACTCTACCTCTGAGACCAGGCAAAGTTTGCTGAGCTTTGGTGGTGTAAATTGACAAGTTTGTATGAATGTCACTGATATTTTATATTACTTATCTGTTTTATTGAAAGAAGCTACTGTTTGCCTTTTGGTTTGTTTTGCCATGTTACCACTCTTGTTTCCTCATATGCAGTCTTAAGACTATTACTGTACTCATCTCTACAATGTACATAACCACCTGGTTTGGCTTAYAGTATCAACTGTTACCATTCACATGGGTTTGTGCACATGAACCCTTTGTGCAAAAGCACTTAATGCATATTTATTAGCAGAGTTTGCAGGATTTTGTTGCAGTTTTGCCCCTGTGAGCTGCTTTGGTCTGAAAACTCTCCAAGGCATGAAAGAGAACTATCTTTAAGCACCCTCACATCAAGGCCCCTGTGTCCAAGACCTCTGATTGGGGATGGCCAGCCTGAAAAAGATACACATTTTATATGTCTTGGTTCAACAAGCTTTGACTTGCCTACCCTTCCCATTCCTTGCCTTGCCTCTCCTACTTTTACCTTGTGTTGCCTGCCCTTGCCTACCATTTTCTTTCATTGTCAGGCCTTGCCTGCTGCTCTCTTGCCTTTCCTTCCTTACCCCTCCTTTGCCTTGCTCCTCTGTTACCCCTTACTTTCCTTGCTGTGCTTCTCTCCTCCTTTGCCCCTCCCTTTCCTCTCCCTTTTTCCTTTTCCTGCCTTTTATTGACTTGCCTCTCCTATGCCTGGCCATACCTTCCTTTACCATGTCCCTCTCACATACCCCTCCTTGCCTTTCCTTGCCTCCATCTTTCCCCTCCCTTGCCTTGCCCTCCTTTGCCCTTGGCTTGCTGAGCCCTCCCAGGTCTCACCWTGTCCATCACTCCCTTGCCATTCCTGCAATCCCGTGTACACCCCTCCTTTGCTTTGCCTTCTCTACTCCTCCCTCACCCTGCCCCTCCCTTGCCTTGCCTATCCTTGYCCCACCCATGCCCTTCCCTTGCCTTGCATTCACTTTCCTTTCTTTGCCCATCCTATGCTCCATCCTTGCCTTACTCCACTCTTMCCCTTTCCCCTCCCCTTCCYMCTCCYTTGYCTTCCCTTGCACACCCCTCTCTTGCCTTGCCTTCCCCTCCCTTGCTCTTTCTTGCCTACCCCTCCCTTGTCTTGCTGTGATTTTCCTTTCGAGGGGCTGGGGAGGGGGGAGTTTTGGCCTTTTTGGCAGGCATTTTTGAAGCCTCATTGGCCAGGTGTTCCATGGTGCTGTGAGGCTTGGTTTTGCTTGGCTCAGGCAAAAAGCTTTTCCCTTCCCTGGCTCAGAGAAGCTGCAGKAGCAATCTTTGAGCTGCCTTGAGGTGAACTGAACAGCTGCTGCTCTGAGACTGGAGGAGTGRGAACCAGCAAGAGCAGAATTGCCCCATTCCAGCCCCAAGCCTCGAGGAGCCAAGCCAGAGACAGAAAGCACAGCAAGACACTCCAGCCAAGCTGCTTCATCTGCCAGGGAGAGGAGGTCAGTGCCAGAGGGCCACCAGGCTTTTGCCTCCTCCTGGAACTCCTGCATGGAAGTTCCACTTCCCTCAGCRTGAAAGCCAGTCCCATCTCTCTCCCATGTGTCAGGAAGGGGTRTTTCTTCAATGTTTGCCTCATTCTCTGGGCATTTTTGGGTCTTTGTTCCTCTGTGGGGTGAGGGGGGTGAGTTCTGTGAGCAGTCTCTTTCACTTTCCTCTATTCATTTTCATTTTCTRTTAATTTCCATTAGTATTAATTTTCTATTGGCGGAGGGGAATCGTTAAAACCCTTTAGGCTACTCATTGTAGAGTGTCTTATCTTAAATTTGTCTCAAAACTGAGACAAGCTCCAAGAGCCAAGATGCCACCATCCTGGGGAAAACACCCCCTGCTCTGGCACTCCTGGAGTGAGCAAGCACAAGAACCAGTGCCACGTGTGAGCTGCAGGAATCATGCACTTTGTCTTCATTGCAGAAGGTAACTGACTGCATTCCACCTAAGCTGGCAGCCCTCAGAAAATRCAGATAAAGCCACTTCAAGCAGCTGAGAAAAAGAAAAGGCAAAAACAGTTTTGCCCTCCTCCCTGCCCCTTTCYCATCTTGGTGGAAATGCAGCAAGTGTGGTGGTAAACTAATCTCTGCTTTTAAAGTAATCTTAACTTTTTCCAGCTTTTATCTTCTTTTCCCTTTCTTTCTATTTGCCCCTTTTACAGTTAGTAAAGTGAAAATATCAGAATTTTTTTCTTATCAACATATAACTCAACATATATCTTGTTTTGGGGAATATTTGAACCTGAAGTCCTTTCTGCAATTCACAGAGAGCTCTTTTTGCTCCTCTACAATTCAGCAGGTTGTACCAATGTCACATGAGACACATGGCTCCATGAGGCGCTGAGGTGTCACAGTGCTGTCATTGGTTCTGCAGTGTCACAATGCACCCTTGGTGACATGGTGCCCATCTGTGTCACAATGGCTCCTGGGTTCCCTAGAACTCCTCTGTGTCACAAGGGACCATTGGTTCCATGAGCCTCTGGTGTGTCACATTGGTTCTGTGGTTCTGTGAAGCTCTGCAGTGTCACAATCGACCCTTGGTTCCCTAAGGACCATCAGTCACAGTAGACCCTTGGTTGTGTTGTGTCATAATGGTCCCCTTGGTTCTGCAGTGTCACAAGGGACCCCCAGTTCCATGACTTTCTGCACAGTCAAGATGGCCCCTTGGTTCCAGGAGAGTTTGTAATG
>CADDXX010000966.1:20461-89910 GCA_902810485.1 Alauda arvensis | reverse complement strand
CTCTGTTTCTCAATACACTCTTGGTTCCATTTGGTTCTGCAGACTCCAGAAGAGACTCCTTGGTTCCATAGTGTCACACTGTTCCATATGGCCCTACAGTGTCACATTGGTCTGCTTGGCTCTGCAATGTCACAATGGCCCCATAATGTCACAATAGGCACTTGGTTTAATGAGGTTCTGAGGTGTCCCAATGATCTCCTTGCTTCTACAGTGTCACAACAGGACAGACCCTGGGTTCCTTACAGTTCCTTACAGCACTGTAGTGTCACAATGGACACTTGGCTCCATGAGGTTCCATAGCATAACAGTGGTAGCCTTGGTTCCACATCTCACAATGGACCCATGGTTCCTTGATGCCCCACAGTGACACACCCTTGGTTCCTTAAGGTTCTGTAGTGTCAAAATGGACCTTTGATTCTGATGCCTTAAGTTTTAGCTTTCATATTTTCCAGATTCTGTACTGCATTAGTTTATAACTCTGAACTTCATATAAAGTGTTAGCAAGTTCCCCTCACAGTTTAGTTGGACAAAACAATCCTTTTCCACCCCAAGAACCAAGCACACCTTTGCACCATCTCCCCCAGGTCCTTACATGTCCAGGTGACCACATCCAATGTCATGAGCAGGGCTGGTCCCTGGGGAACCCCCTGGGGCAGGAGGCTGCCAGGGATTTCTCTCTACCAACACACCACAGCCCCACAAACACAGTGAAACACCCCACAGCCCCTCAGGCACCTCACACCTACCCCTGTGCTGCCCTCTCACCCTTCCTGCCTGTTTCTGTGCTGCCTCCCCTCCTTGTCACACACCTCCCACCCACACTGCACCCAGTGACCTCCCAAGGGGTCCCTGAGCACCATGGAATCAGAAGGCTGAGGTGGTTCTATAGGGTCTGTGAGAACTGTGGGGACTTTTGAGGGCTCTAGGTGATATGAGGGTGTGTAATGTAAGTAATGTAACAATGTAATTTACAAATCTTTTGATTTCTACAATGGTTAATTAAAATACTGTTTTTCAAAGGCAGATAATTTTTTTAAAAATCTGTACTTACTCTTGTTATTAGTAACACAGGTTTGGCACAGCCTGGTTTTGGCAGCAGAGAGGCCATGGGGTAGCCTCTGTGAGAAGCTGCTGGAAGCTTCCACCATGTCCAACAGAGCCAATCCCTGATGGCTTTGAAGATGGACTTACTGCTGGCTCAATTAGAGAGGCTGGTAAGGCCTCTGTGATGACATATTTAAGAAGAAAATCAAAATTGTGTGTGTACAGTTTTTTCCCAGGGGTGGTGAAACGCCACTGCCAGGGGCCATGCTGGTGCAGCTTGGCAGCGATGTGCTGYCATCTTGGGGGAGCCTGTGGTGAACTTTGCCTGCCTGGCCACCCCTAGCCAGCCATGCTGTGGGCAAAAAGGGCAGCAGTGGTAGCTCCTTCCTGGCACCCTGCAAGAATAGAGCCATTAAATAGTGCCAGGGCCACGGTGGCCACCACTGCCTGCTCAGTGGCAGCAGGGCCACTTGGCTGGCAGCAGAAACATGACAATTCCTTGACATGGAGCTTAAGATGAGATCAACTTCTTGGTGCTGCAGGATTTTGCATGAGTCTTTGAATTGGTGGAAGTTGGCAATGGTACCTACAAGTAGCAGTTTTTCTTCTTGTTAGAGAAGAGGAGAAAGTGAGGGCATGTGAGGGGAARCAACATGGAGACATCAAGGTCAGTGGAAAAGAAAGAAGGAGAAGAGGTGCTCCAGGCATTGGAGCCGAGATTCCTCTGCAGGCMGTGGTGAGGACTATGGTGAAACTGTCCCCCTGTAATGCATGAAGTCCATGGGGGATGCAGAGATCCACTTGCAGCCTGTGGAAAATGCTCACACTGGAGCAGATGGATGCTGGAGAAAGCTGTCGTCTATTGAGAGACCCAAATAGAGAGAGAGGGCCCTTGCTTCCAGACTAGAGCAGCCTATCTTTAGAGAACAGCACCCCGTGGGCAAGTGACCCTCACCATAACAGTTTTAGGACAACTGTTTGCCCATGGGAGAGACCCCACGGCATACCAGAGGAAAGACTCCTCTCCCTGAGCAACTGGAAAAAGATGTCAAGTGATGAACTGACCAAAACCCCCATGCCCTGTCTGCCTGTGCTGTCAGTGAGAAAGAGGGAGGGGTCTGGGGAGGAGGAGGTGTTTTGTAGACTTATTTTTACTGCTTGTTTCCTTCCTCTATTAATAATGAATTTACTTTATACCTTTAAATTTGGACCTGTTTTGCCCTTAGGGTGTTTTTTCCTCCCAATCCTTATCTCAACTCATGAGCCCTTGGCTAATCTTTTTCCCTCTCCTCTGCCCAACTGTAGCAGAAAAGGGTAAGGGAATGACTCTTGCAGGTGCCTGGCATTTGTCCAGCATCAAATCATGACAGAGGACTATGGGGTTTGTGAGAGCCATGCAGTCTGTGAGATCTGTGGGGTCTGTGAGGCCTGTGAGGGCTGTAGGGGCTGTGGAGGCTATGTGGGCTTCGTTGTCCTTGATGGGTGTGGGGGATTATGAGGTCTGTGGTGGTTATGAAGGTCAGAGGGACTGTGAGGTCTGTGTGGGCTCTGGAATCTACTGGTGCTATGACAGCTCTGGGGGCTGTGAGGTCTGTGATGGCTGTAGGGCACTGAGGGCTTTGTGGCTTATGAGTGCTTTGGGAGTTTGAGGTCTATGGTGGCTGGGAAGGCTGTGGGAGCTTGGAGGAGTGTAAGGGTGATGGGCTGTGTCAGGGCATATGTGGGGACTGAGATGTCTGAGCTGTGAAGTCTGTTGGGGTTGTGAGCTCTCTGGAGGCTGTGAGGGCTCAAGGGCCTTGGAGGGCTGTGGGGTGTGGGAGGTCTTTCACAGCTTTGAGTTCTGTGGGGTCTGGGAAGGCTACAGGGGCTGCAAAAGGCTATGGGGTCTGTGGAGGCAGTAGGGTCTGTGAGGGCTGATATGGCACTCTGGGCTTTGAGGGCTGTTGAATCTTGGTGGGCTGTGGTGTTTGTGAGGTCATTCAGGGCTCTGGGAATCTGGAACTCTGCAAGGACTGGGTGGGCTATGGGTCCTGTGATGTTTGTGAGGTCCATGAAGTCAGTGAAGGCTTGTCTTGCACTTTTCAGATGTCCAATTCAATTCCATTCAGTTGTGCTTCAGTAAGAAGGTCAAGTTGTCCAGGCTCCTGGTAGTTCTTTACATTCTCCACAGAGATCTCTATATTTGAAAGGAGATCCCCCAAAAGAGGCACTCTTCTTCAGGAAAACCTTCTTGAGCTCCTTTTTGAGCAGAAGAATTATTTTGCTCTTGTGTTTGACAGTTTTTCCTACATTTCAGTAGTGCAGTCACATTTTTTGGAACACCAAATCATCTCAAGACATTTTGGGATGCTTGGAATGCCTGTGTGTGTGGTAAGGGGTAGGTCACAAATCACTGTTACCCCATATTCTTATTCTATTCTATTCTATTCTATTCTATTCTATTCTATTCTATTCTATTCTATTCTATTCTATTCTATTCTATTCTATTCTATTCTATTCTATTCTATTCTATTCTATTCTATTCCTATTTCTAATCTATTTTTATTTCTATTTCTAATCTATTTATATTCTTTTCTATTTCTATTCTATTTTCTACCACAAACCAAGATTTTCTATAAAACAACTGCTTTGCCTCTGTCTCCAGCTCACTTTTTTTTTTTTTGCAGCCAGTTATTATTCCCAGCTGTGTGTAATATTTTATCACCTTATTGAATTACATCCTCTTTAGTTCAGATCTTTGTTCCAACTCCTCATGATCTGTTCAATTCCAGTTAGATCTTTCATAATGATTACAGTGCTCACCTGGACAGGATATCCTCCACAAATATGATAAAAACATTCCCTACCCTATTCCCTCACAGAAGCAGTTCAGGACTCAGGATGTAAGCATCTGGAAGACTAACTGCAAAATAAACTTGATAATACCTTTGAGTGCCATTTTCTAAGCATTTCAACCAAATTTTGTGTAGCCAATGCTACTTGATCCTGCTTAGGAGAGCATTAGGTGATAYATTATCAGAAGCCTTGCTGCAGTCAAGATTCCATAATTTGGTTTTGAGATATTATTGTTGATTGTTATTAATCTTATCAGCCAATTTGCTTAATAATTTCTTCCAGTAATTTGTCTGATACAAAATAAAGCTGATTTGCCTCTGATTCTCATCTTTTTTTGTTTTAGGGTAGGCACTGTTTTCTTTTTGYTGGTCTTATGGAACCTCTGTATCTTTTCTGAGTCCTTGAAGGGAATTGTTAATAGCCTTCAGATTACTTAACCATTTTTCTAAATGTGTTGTCCAAAACTGCAGATGATTTTTGTAAGCATCYTAAATAAATTGTTTCTTTCTGTAGTTCAGCTTGATCATTGGTTTGTATGTTAGTRGGTTTGGATGGTAGAATTAATTCTCCYCATGGTGGCTGGTGTGGGGCTGTGTTTTGGATKTGGACTATTCTCTTCCATTRTAAATCATCTGGTTACAGCTGTTCTTTTCMTTTTTGCCATTATCCAAATCATTGTCACTCACTCTCTACCTTGTCTTTTTTTTCCTACCTAGGCTTCCTGAACAAACTCTCCATTTCCAATAACCAGTTATGACCATTTATTCCTAATCCTGGTTATGAATATACTGACTTCCAGTTCCTCCTGTTTATTACCCACATTCATACACCAGTGTGCAGTGCCTGGGTACAATACCAGGGATACTTTCTTCTTATTCATTCTCTATTGTAATATTCAGTAAAATAATTTTCCTCCTCTCCCTGAATTTTTCTGCTTTCCTTATGCTTTTGTGGTTTATCTGAAGCTGTGGTGTGATAAAAGTAATCTGAAGATAATTTAATTTACATCATTTATWGACAAGTAGTAACAATTCTTAAATGGGGAGCTGGCCAGAGAGTCCTTTTTTTTTTGTTTGTTTGGTTTTTTTTCCTGTGAAATGCTCTCCTTTGCCTGTTTGCCTTGCCAGCTTTGGGACAGGTTTTTTACAACAGTTCAGCTCAAAAAAAACCCGTGTAACAAACAAATCTCTAGACCCTAGTGACAAGAAAACAGCCTAAAATCAATGCCCACATGGGCAGTCTGGCTGTCCCAGGGGCTACAGGACACAGCCCACTGGCTTTTACGCTCAAGTTGTTCTGTTGGAGGCTGTGATCTGACATTCCTTAAGATTTTGCTGAACCACATCTGAAATGGGAAGAACACAGACAAGCTGTATAGGTGCTGTGGTTAATTTCAATGTAATTWGTTTCACACACAACCCAAACATAAAATAAACATTTTATTTAAGCACAAACAAKGGTGATGTTTACTTAGGCATAGATATTGACTTTTTCAATATTTGTTTAACCACACCAAACCACTGTCTATAAGCAAACACAATCTACCACTTGGCGAGACAAAATCTGAAGGCAAACTTAACTCCAAAGAGCACCGTGATTTATAGGTTCCTTCAGTTGTGGGCGAGGATTTTGACACTTTTCAGTGCCTGCTGGATGCTTTCTGACAGGTGGGAGAGAAGCACAGATCACAATCAGTGTGGGCAGCAGCAGCAGCGGGGAGGGCTCTGCCCCTCTGCTCAGGTGAGACCCTGCCTGGGGTCCCAGCAGGGAAGGACATGGACCTGTTGGAGCAATTCCAGAGGGGGCACCAGGAGGATCAGAGGGATGGAGCAGCTCTGCTGTGATGAAAGGCTGAGAGTTGGGATTCCAGTTCAGCCTGGAAAAGAGGCGGCTTTGGGATGACCTCATTGTGGCCTTTCAGTACCTGAAGGCAACTTACAGGGATAATTTATTTACAAGAGCATGTAGTTCCAGGACGCAGAAGAATTGCTTACCACTAGAGAGCAGGGTTAGATTAGATATTAGGAGTAAATCTCTCCCTGTGAGGGTGGGGAGGCCCTGCCACAGGTTGCCCACAGAAGCTGTGGCTGCYCCATCCCTGGAAGCGTCCAAGGCCAGGCTGGACGGGGCTCGGAGGAACCTGGGATAGTGGATAGTTCACGGCAGGAGGGTGGAATAAGACGGTCATTTAAGGATCCTTCCAACCCAAACCATCCATAATTCCGTGTTCCAGAGGGWTCACTCCCATGGGGCCGCACAGCACAGGAAGGCGGGGCGGGCCGGCCGCGGGGCCGCTCTCCCCTCGCCCTGCCCCGGGAGCACGCACGGCCCGGGGATCCCGGCGGGGCCGCGGCTGCCGAGGGCGGGCACCGTCCCTCCCTGCTCCCTCCTTCCCTCCCGCCCTCACGCCGTGTCAGCCGTGCGCGCGCACCCGCCCGCCCTCTCGCCGCCGGAATGTGGGCGACGCTGTCCCGGCCCTGAGGCGGCTGCGCGGCCCCGCCGGGCTGGAGGCAGCGGCGGCGCGGGGAGGACAGCCCGGCTGCATTGGTGAGAGAGCGGCACCCTGCCCCGGGCCTGCCCAGCCGGGGGCGGGGGGCGTCAGGGGACAGGCGGGGAGGTCGGCGCTCCCTCCGGAGCAGGGGCGCGGGAGGAGGGGGAGCGGCCGGCCCGCCCTGWGCCGGGTGATGGTGCCCGCTGACCTGAGGTGGCTGCTCCGCTGGCCGCGGGCCCTCAGCGCGGCGGGGCGCGGGGTGATGGTTCCGCTGCTTCGTGCCGTGTGTCCGTGTGTGTGTGGAGTTCCCTGGGCAGCGGCRCTCCGGGAGGAGAGGAGCTCGGGCACAGAGCAAGATTTAACAAATAAAGTTGTTGTCGTGGTCAGGAAAGCGGGAGCGCTGTGGGAGCGTTCATCTCCCTGCCTCCTCCGCGGGAAAAGTGAAGTCACTTCCCAGGAGCCCAGAGTAGCAAACTACTGTCCTAAATCTGAGCCGTCCGCATGCGTCACGTTCATCTGTGCTATGTTTTGTTTTGGGATGATCTTCCATTTATTTATTTTTTTTCTTCTGGTGGTTTGTTTTGTTTTTAAAGCCCTCTTCCACTCTCTCCCGACTCGTRAGCTGGTACAAACATTCTTGTCCTTAGATAAAAGTACTTGAAAGGCTGCTGATACCACCTGAAGGCGGTACGGCACTGAACGGAATGGRCTTGGTGACTCTGCTCGTGTGTAAGTTCCTGCAGTGTCGTGTGTGTACTTTGCTCCTGCTGTCACTGTCCCAAAGCCGCGCTGCTGAAGCTGCTTGGTTTGGTAGTGCTGTGAATAAGTCATGTCCTACCGCATTTCACAGCTGTGTGCGAGTGTGTATCCATCCAGAGTGTGCCTTAGAGGGAGAAAAGGATTCAAAGTGCCAGTTCTTCTGTAAAACAGAGAAAAATCGAGCGATAATTCGGAATAACTTGCTTAGGTAAGCACGGCTTGTCTCTCTCACTGTCGAGCTCGCAACCACGTTGTTTTTCAGCTRAAACTTTCAGAAGGGCAGGTGTGCTTTCAGTTTCCAGAGAGACATCTTGTTGACAATACGGGCAACGTTTTGTTACCCCTTTAAGTGCAGAGAAGGTTCTGTGGCTTTCTTTAACCAATCCTCTGTGACACAGGCCAAATCCTGCCTGCCTGTCAGACCAGCCTGGCTCCAGATTGTAGGAAGGTTTACTGGCTGTTTAAGGTTGGTTCTGCAAATTATGCYTCTGCCTAGGTTTTAAGTAGGATTGTAGCTAACTCTGTTTATGTGGGTTGGATGGTAATAATTGGATGATTAATAACTTACTTTGTAGTTTAAACTTGAAAAGACTACAAATACAGGTACAGTAAACACAAATTGACTCCAGTGTTGTAAGAATGCTGCCAGTGAGTGTCCAGAGGTGAGCCAGCACCAGCTGATGAGCCTCAGAACTCAGGGAGTGAAGAGCYTTCCACTCCTTTCTTCTGCTTTAGGAAGGGGTGGGAAATCATGCTGAGTTTGTTTTGGTTTATTTATTTGATTTTTAAAATAACTGCTTTTTTTCCAAAAGGACTCTGGGGCTGTGAACAGCTTGGCTGTACATATGAGAACTGTAAAAATTGCTCTGCAGTGTTTGCATTAAAATGGTTACAGTGAAATGTATTGCTTGGTTAAAAATAGCATTCAGTCCTTCAAAAAGTGATTCACAGAWGAAGATTTGGTGGTGTCAGTAAGGGGATTGCAAAAAGATCAAGTTTCTAGTGTGGCTCTCTTGTGTTCCTGGTGAACTCCCTGACATTTCAAGACAGTCTGGGTTGTGGCTGCCCCTTCCCCTACTCTCATCAAAGGGACTTCCACAGCTAGGAAGTGAGTAAAAAGAACTAATCTGGTTAAAAAGATGTACTCCTAGTTCTTCTTTTTTTAATTCCCCGAGGTACTCAGATTACTACAACTTCCTGAGGCAGCTCAGTTGCCTGGCCATGTGGCCATGGGCTCAGTGTGGAGGAGGAGGGAGTGGAACAGTCACAGGTGTTGTGATGCTGCTGAGCTGGGGCCTGGCTCTATGGTCAGGAAGTTACTGGCAGAATCCAGTGCTGCTGGAAGAAGCTGCACT
Source organism: Alauda arvensis (assembly GCA_902810485.1). Taxonomy (NCBI): domain Eukaryota; kingdom Metazoa; phylum Chordata; class Aves; order Passeriformes; family Alaudidae; genus Alauda; species Alauda arvensis. The sequence continues at coordinate 81,426 of CADDXX010000966.1, read as the reverse complement.
GTGGGTTTGATTGACTTCAGCTACTTGTGGTGAAGGCAGCAATGATAACTAGGGTGGTGGCTCTTTTTTTTCTGCAAGTACTGTCTCAAATTGATTATGAAGCCATGGTGTAGCTTTGTATTTACTTTTGTCAACATTAAATAGACTCAAGAGCCATCTCTGTGTCTCTGTTCTTCCATGGGCCCACAGAAATTGCTGGGGTTTTCTTCTTTCTCCTTTGTTCATCTGTCCTGCTCTCTGAACTTTTTGGTGAGTTCTTTATTTCAGGGAGTTACCTCAGCATTGTTAGGGGGTTTTGTAAATTTATTCAGCTCTAATTTAAGAATAATTAGTTGTTATTGCTATTACCTCTGCTGTAAATAGCAAGGTTATTTCAAACTTGACTGAGCTTAGTAATTACACACTTTCTGATTTCTAATCTAGATTAATTTGTCATGGGATTATACTCATTTTATGCACCCAGTGATCTGATAGGCTTTATTGGCACTCTTGATTKTAGTATTAAAATAACAAAAGGTGCTCTTAACAAAAAGGTTGCAAAAATGTGTGGAAATACATCATGAAGGTTTATTTTCTCTTTGGGCCATTAGCTAGACTGTAATGATTCTCAGCTTCTCCCCATGAATTTTAATCTTAACCTATTAAGTGGAAATTAAAATGCACCTTTCAGGCATTAACATTGAGCTTCCTGGAGGTGTCCTTTTAGTGAAGGTTAAGTTGTTTTCAAGTATATTTTGATAAGAAGTGTTTTTTAGAAATTCATTCCTTTGGCAATTTGTTTCAGTCTCAATCTTACTCTGTTATATTGGTACAGCTGTTGAAGGAGCCATTATTGTAACCTGGATTGCTGAAGGGATTCTTTCTTCTTTGAGAGTCCTAGTCCATAATCAAAGACTGACATGTGTGAAAATGATGTATTACATCTTCTTCCTGTGTTCTTAACTTTAAAGAGAAACAAAACCCATGTGTAGATTATTAGAAAGCCTCTGTGGCTTTTAAGCTGTTTATTTAAATTTGCTGTCAGGAGTGTTCCCAGAGGGGACTTTGTGAAGCTGACAAACGAGTTTGTTGGGTGTGACTGTTTGTAAACAGAACATAAACACATAAATGGGCCTCCAAAAATAAAAAATAGAGTGCTCTGAAAGGTGAGTAAGGCCCTTGTGGAAAACATGTTAGATGGTGTCTTTCGTGGAATATTTCTKACTCTGTGGAAAGAGTAGCAGGGGCAACTGTCTTTGTAATGTTTTTAAGTGGACAGAGGGGAAAAAGTAGCTTTTGCCACAAAATGGAATGGGTCACAGCCCTCTGCTGTGAAGAAGTATTGAAGAAGTTTCAGATTTAGGTTGTTTTTAGATCAAGGAAGCTTAAAAGTGCAGAATGTTTCTGATGCTGAGAACGTGTTTCCTGGTTGTGGGGGAAGCACAGCTGTACAAAGGGAAGGAGTTCTAAGGGCAAGAAGATAAGGCATATGAACATTTCTGTGTACAACACTGCCTGTGGGCTTTCTGTATGTACAGGAGAACTGGAATTTGGAAATACATGATAAAAAGTAATAAGCCTGATGAAAATCCTGCTGAAGGAAAGTTTCTAATATAGAATAATTGACAGGTCAAATAGTAAATTCTTAAAACAGAGTCCTTTAGGKTGGAAGGGGCTTCTGGAGGTCATCTAATCCAGCTCCCTGCATGTATTAAAGCAGGAATGATTTAGATAAGATTGTCCCAGCCTTTAACACCTTTCTAGGTAATCTGTTTCCACGTTTGACTGCACTCTGTGATTTTTTTCTTTCCTCCCTCCCTTTAAGCTAGTTGAAATTTCCTTTCCARCTTGTGGCAGTTGCCTCTTAACACRTCAGTGTGCATCATCCAGAAGAGTCTAGTTCTCTCTTCTACACCCTTTCATTAGAGAGCTGACAGTAATAAGGATTCTTTAGAGCTCTTTTCTTGACCAGATTGTGCACACTCAGTCCCATCAGCCTCTCCCTGTACACCCTGTGCTCCTGCCATCTGCCCAGCTTGGCACTGGCCACTCCAGACTCTGKGAGTCCTGCACAGGAGCCCAGASCTGGCTGCCCTCACACACAGCYTCCCAGGGGCTGAGCAGAGGCACTGCTCCTTCCCTGCTCTGCTGCAAACAGCCCAYGCTGGCCTCAGCTGCCTGTGCTGGSAGGGTGTCCTGGSACTKGTTTTCCAAAKGCTGTCTGCTGCCATCTCCAAACACTTCTGTGAAAAAGGGACTTTATSCAGTTTGTGTTCAGCCTGTCTGGTCACAGGAGCTTGWTGTGCCACTGGTAAGGACCCAGCASTTGCCTYCACTGAACTTCACAAGGCCYTGCCTTTCTGCAGCCTGTYCTGGTGCCTCTGWGCAGGAGCTGAGCACTGCTCCCACTTTGGTGTCGTTGGACACTTCCTGAGGGTGCAGCCTGTCCCATCATCTGGGTGATTACAAAGACATTGGGTGGTGCTGCTGGTTTCAGTGGGGATCCCCAGGGCATGTGACTGCAGCTGCTTGGATGAGCTTGGGACAGCTGGTGGCTGTTCTTTCAGCTCAGCAGTCCAGGCAATTCCCAAACACCTCATTGCTCACTTAGCCCATGCCTGTCTCACCAGTTTGGCTGTGGGGATACTGTGGGAGACTGCTGCTAATGGCCTTTGTTCAGGGCTGTTCCAGCATCTCCTAAGCCAGYTGCCTCCTTGCAGTAAGCTCTGGTGTTCATTAGGCACCAGTTGTCCTTGGTGAATCCATGCTAGCTATTCCCTGTCATCTTCTTGTGCTCCTTGAGGAGCAGGGTTTGCTCTGTAATCCTCTCATGGATTTAGGTTAGGCTGGCTGAGCTGTAGTTGCCTGGATCCTCCTCCTTGCTCTTGAAATTGGTTGTGATATTTGTCTTCTGGTCAGAAGGAACCTGTCACAGTCTCATGGCCATTCAAAAAGTGATGGTGTGGTATCTCAGCTTCACTGGCCAGCTCCCTCAGGATTCTCAGATACAGCCCACCTGGCTACATTGATGGTATGTTTGCAATTTCCTGAAGTGCTTCCAGACTTCATGTTTCTCCTTTGGAGGGAACTTCTTACTGCAGCAGACTGCCACTGGGCTCAGGGGTCTGGGAGGCTTCTGAGTGGACCCTGCTAGTGAAAAAAGGTACAGGTGTGTCATCCTCTTCATGTGCTTTGTTAACAGGTGACTTCTTCCACTGAGCACAGAGAGCCCTTCCTTACCTTTCCTTCTGCTGCTAGTGCTGATTTTTCCTAATGCTATCCTCAAGCCTGTGTCTTTGGGCTCCTCTTGGGTGGGTATCTCCAGCATCTGCCTGCTGGGTGCTTGTGAGACAGAGATCAAAACTTCTGTATGTGTAAAAYTGTAAATTAGTGGAAGTGTTGGTTAATGAATGATTCTAACCCCAGCTTGTTGTGGTTGAATGGGAGATGTCAGTTCCCCCTGARCAAGCAGGAAGCATTATCAAGCTCTTTGTGTAAGGGGATGAGTCCTGTCTGAGATGTAGAGTGCAACTTGGACCAAGGAGACAAAGCAATGAGAAAGATGATCCACAGTTCTTATTTTTATTATCCATATTCTTTCCCCATCACTAAAATAACTAACTCCACATAGAAATTTTGAGCTTCAGTGTATGCCCTTCTTTTGTTGAAAAGGAGGTGTTAATGTTAACAGCAAGATGGGTGGATAAATACTTGATGCCATCTGTACATAAATGGTTCCAGTTGGAATTAATTTAATTATTTTCTGTTGATGCATGAATCCACTTTAGAAATCATTGGGCTAAACTAAAATTTTGGAAATGGAAGCACTTTTTATTCAAGAAAAATAAGGGAATGAGATCTTGAGTTACGATCTGTGTAGACAGAGGGCCTGAAACAAAGTTTGTTTAAACCCCCTGCATGTGCTTGATGTCTCCTGCAGTTTCCTGACTGGTGTRAGTGTGATTTGTGCTGATGTTCTGSTGACTCAGGGGTATCAAGGGAAAGCCTTGGGTATGTCAGTTAGGGCTTTGGTATCTATTGGGACTAGAAATACCCTTTTTAGCATGGTTGGGAGTTCTGAGGTGTTTTCTGGTATAGTAGAAAGAYTTTGGAGTTACACTTTGATGCAAAATAGTGCACATTAACTGTGGTGATCAATGGTAAAATTAAAATCTGCACATTTGCCTTCATGTGTGATCYTTCAGTTTGCATTAGGCTACTGGCAAATGTTTAAATAGTAAAGCTCATTACTAATGATGGTGGACAACTTCCTGTCTTAATTGCTCAAATTCTTGGCATGTCCCACATGATTTCTAACTAGAGAAGAAAAGGTAAAAGGGCAGAGAAAAGGAAAGGTGTTTTTAAGAAGCAGTGAACTGTCAGAACAGGATTTCAGTCAGCGAGTGGATGTTGAAGGTTGTTTGCTACATGGCTTAGTGAGGTTTCCATGTCACTCTGGGGCTCAGAAGTGAAACAAGCTGGTTGCTGTCACACAGTGTGTCAGTGACACAGGTGAGGAGTGAAATTGGTGTGAATGTGACTGACAACAAAGTCCCTTCTCAGCATGTGCTGGAAAACTTGTGGAGTAGTCATTCTTTCAATGGAAGAAATCAGTTTTGAGTGAGCAGTCATGACCAATCCCTGGTCTTCTCTTGCAGGCAAATAAACACAGCTCTCAGAATGCCTCTCATATTTTGTGTGCATATTTATTTAATTATTCATTCTTTCATCACCAAACCTCTGTCTGTTGTATTGCAAGGTGTGATGGTACAAGTTTCCAGGAGAGGATTACTTAGTAATTCTGGAACAGACTTGAGATTACACTTCTTGTCAGTGGTAAGTGATGCTCAAACCTGACTTTCAGGGTGTTGGGCTGAGTTCAGTAGCTGTGCTTTCAGTTCAGGTATTGCTGACCTTTCTCATTAGGTCATGTCATGACCTAATTATGTACCTTAAGTCACACAATCACATTTTTATGGGGAAGAAAGCAAATTACAGGTGCTGATCTGTTGCAGTTGTCCATGCWTATGACTTAAWTTTTTGTTTTGSAAGGAAAAAGAATGGGAGTTGAGGYTTGTCCAAKAATCTTATTCAAARGACTGACTTCTAGTRTMAACTAATTGTATAGTTAATTTTGATAATCCTTGCTGCAGTTCAGGGAAATGGATCCTGTTCTGATAAATTGGTTTGTTTTAACCAGTTGTGAATTTCCTCCTCTGTTCCCCACAGTGTTTATTTGAGAAGTAGTTACATTTGAATAATTTGCTTCTCTGTGCAGTGCAATTACTCATGTGGTGTTAGGGCTCCACAGTGGTGTAAGAGTGGCATGTCTCCAGGTGGGTTTGAATGTTTTGGTTACAGATTCTGCAGCAATCTGCCTTTTCTGAAGTTCCTGCAGTGGAAAACAGTTGAAAGAAGTTCAATTTAAATATTTTGACTTGATTACTGCACTTTGCACAGATCTGGTGTCTTGTTATCTGCTATTTCAGCACAGTAAGTTCTAATTTGTACTTCAGTTGCCCATGCAAAATATTACTGGTTTTTTCTGAAATTAGACAAAATGTTTTTGCTGAGATCCACAGACCTATTGCAGTACACAAATTTGTAAATACACAAATACATATTTGTATTTTTCACAAAYACACTACAATTTAAAAAGTATGTATGTGTTATTTTTCACTTTGTTTTCTAACTCTTTTATTCTTAACCCAAATTTTAATTAAGGGTGAAGGCTGTGCTGTGCCTTTTCAGTGCTCAGGCCTCTGCAGGCAAATCAGTGAGAAAATAAAATGCAAATATTGTTGTTCTAGTGCTTTGTCTCTCCCTATGTGTATTTAGATACAAAATACAAGGTTCAGAATTTTAATTTAAAAGTCGGTGGAGAAATGTAATAGCTGGCTAAAATTTGAAAATAATTTGGAGTTTTTTTCTTTGTATTTAAGAAGATATTGGTATATTTCCCTTTATTAAGTTTGAATGATGCAAGCTGGTATTTTTTTTCCTTAGAAGCTTGGAGTTTTTAAATTAGATGTTACTGAGAAACAAATACTAGATTATATGATTTAGAGTAACTAATCTGAAATGCATGTGGCAGAAAATGGATTTTTTTTGTTTTCACTCTGTAAACCCTTCATTTCATTTTGTTCCACTGGTGTGTACTTTCATTATTTCCTGTTATTTKGAAGAGCACTCTCAGRTAAGTGGTTGGTGGCAGAGCTGCCYCTGGTGCTGSCTGCTGAGGGTGGCCTGAGTTCTGTGCTCACTTTGGTGCTGTGCAGTGGAGTGTGACAAGGCAGGAACATTTGCAGCTTTTTTAAGGCTGTTTTTCACCTCCTGCACCTTGCAGATATTACTGAAATCTGTGTAGCTTCTAAATACCGTCATCTTCTGCTTGAACATAAGTATTGGTGAGCACAGGAGTGCAAAGCAGCAGTGGGGATGAAGGAAGGAGCACTTTCTGTGTGTGCCAGCAGTTTCTGGAGGAAAACTCCAGTTTTCCACAGGCAGTCTGCTGAAGGCTGGCCCTTGGAGACATTGATCCTTTCTGTTCATGTAGACAGTTTGTGCTTGCTCATAGAGGTGCCATGAGAGGTGCTTTGAACCCTGCCACACTTGATCCTAATTGTTAAAAATCAGTGTTGGCAGTATGAACTTGCAAGAAGTCAGGAAGTGATAACTAGAATTATTCTTGGACATAACTGTTAAACAATTCTGAGGAAACGAGTAAGCAATGGGAGGCAGCAACTGATTTTTACATTGTTTTGAAGGTTAAATCTTACAGTTTATTCCTGTTAGAAATGTATAAAAACTGTGAGGGGAGAGGGGAATTGAGTTGATCAAAATATCCAAGGTAATATTTTTGTCAAGTTTCAAAACAATAATGTGAAGTTGGAAGTTCTCTATAGTTGTTGGAAGTGACAATTTGCTTTTGACCCTTGCGGCTTCCCCTCTCTGAATCTTCTTTTCTTTCATCATAGTGAGACATCAGCAAGTCAGACTGAACATGAAGGGGTCAGACTGAAATGTGGTTCAGAATCGAGCTTTTGATAGTAGCCAGAGAAATCAAAGGGTGTAGTAAGACACATGCAAGTGATTCTTGTTCCAGCAGTCTCTCCCAGTTTCTCTCCCTGGCCTTTGTGAGTCTGTTATTTCTGGCAGTAATTGAGCTCCAGGGGTCCTACTGGGAAGTGTGGGAAGAGCAGGTGAGTTACTGTGTGCATTTCCCAGGAAATTGCTGTGGGGTGCCACAGCAGTTGTGCATTTGCACAGTGCAGTTGTGCATTTGCACAGTGCAGTTGTGCAGTTTGTTATCCTTGGTTGTGCTGGGGGTTCTGCACACCCAGCTGGTGCCTGACCTGACTGGGGGTGCTGCTCCTCTGGGTCACACTCACATGCAGGTTTGGATTTTCCTTTGGTTGAAAATGCTTCACTTATCCCATGGGTTTGTTCCTGGAGGGGCAGCACTGCCTGCTGCAGCTCTGAGGCTGACTGACACTCTCTGCCTTGGGCAATCTCGTAACTCTGTTTGACATTTCAGGAGTTTGTCCATGACTTAACACTCTCCCTGAAAGGAGACAGGGGTAGGATGCTGAAAACAAGGTTGTGGAGAAGATAACTTTATATAACCACATCACAGAGCATGGCCTTTTGTCCTACTTCATCTTTCTGTGAGTTTTTACTTTTAGATTAGCTGCYTGTAACTTCCTCTCTTTGTTTCCTGAAATAAAAGTATTTTGTGGAAGTATTCAGTATGTAAACATGCATAGTAAGTTTTCATATCTACTTTTAATGGAAAYCATGCATCATTGATGTTGAAACTGATAGTGCAGTGTGGTAATAATATTTGGGAAGCTCTCTGAAAGTTTGAGAGAGAGACTCAGATTTAAAAAAAAAAAGGAAAGAAAAAAGGCATAGTAAACACAGATTTTTGGCTTCTCATGTCTTCTTTTATGCAATCAAGTGAATTTATCAAACTAGAAATACAATGAAACATGTAAAATTCAAACTGCTCTGGATAGGCTGTCTCAACAGAGRGATAGTGAGCTTGTTCATGATTGTTGGCTAATGTGAGACAAGAACATTGATCACTTGTGCTGTATGTTTTGCTAGATTTTTGCAGTTATGATATAAGCAGCTATGTTGTATTCTTTTAGATGCATTTCCCCTGCAAGASTTTATTCTCTGATTTTTTTACACTATTTTAGGTTAACCTGAGGCTTAGGCCAAAAATAATCCACAAAATTGATTCAGTATTATAAGTGAGGTGTGTAAGATCTATATAATGGTAATCTGGCCAAGAGGCCAAGTTTATTTATTGAAAACAAAAATTAAAAATGGAGCCATTTGTCTTTGAGCCCAGGGATAGTTTAATCCTAAGAAGGATCTGAGAAGTCTGTTTTTAACATAAAATTTATCTYTTATAGCAATTCTGTTTACTAATTTTGATTACTAGAAAAAACTGCTAAAGCAAGTGAAAAACTTCCACTGGCAGCCCCAGATCATTTGATCTATTGACATGTTTTCTTTCCTGTAATCATTGCATGAAGGTGAATTTTTTGAGTCTCTTCTGTAATACTTTGAGATGTGTTTGTTAGCAGTTGCAAGGAATTGAAGGTAACTGCAGGTAGTGCAGTGGAAATATCTTTGTATAACTTTTTCAATTGCTKGCTCATATAGGTTTGAAGGATACTTCCTTTAGGTCAAGTTTTTTTTGTTTTTTTTTAGAATTATAAATTACTCTTAATTGTTTATTGACTGCATGAGCAAGTTTTTGCATAAGGATTAGTTGATTGCTTTCATACTACCTTTCCAAGCTGCAGCTCTTACTTGAATTACAGAATGATCTTGAAATAATGTCCTGGTGTTACTAATTTACAACTTTTGATTGCCTTGGACAACTATTAGAATGAAAGATTAAAAAAAATCTAAGGAGAATGAGATGAGAAAGGAGCATGAGGCACTGTCTGATCCATCCCACAGGCTGCACTGTGTGCAGATTTTAGTCTGCAGGTACCTGATGAACTTCAGAGCAAAAGGTGATTTCAAGTGAAATCTGCAAAAGCCAACGTGCCCAGAGTGCACATTGCAAACCTCAAGGTAATAACAGTTGTAACTTCCAGCTGTGCCCTGGAGGAGCAAGGATTTGCCTGCCCTGGAGGCAGTTGGTGCAGGGCAGTGAATTCTGGTGGCTTGCAGTGATGCTGTGCCACAGGATGAGGCTCTCTTTGGCAGGGACAAGGACTGGCATCACTGCRGCCTGGTCTCACACTGCTCCTCCATATGGGCTCCTCTGCTCTGCATCATCTCATTATTTCTGGACATGGCAGCMTGTGGAGAAAATTCCTGCTTGAAATAATTTATTTAATGAACAAAGGTTGTTCCATTGAGTGCATTAGACCAACATTTAGGGAATAAACCATTATATAATCKCCTTAAAACAAGGATTGCATTGTGCTTCTGCTTTCCTCTGGAATATAGGTCATTATATTTTTGAGTGATGCTACAGCTCAGTAGCTTGGCTGGTGATTGGTTTCAGTTTGAATGCTGCCTGCAAGCATCATGTGGCATTCACAAAAAAAGCAACTTGGGTTTGCCAAACTCCAGCTTTGAAAAATTGCATATTCTTACTTGCTACTTTATATTTTCCAAACTTAAAAATCAATTACTGGCTGCAGAAATTAAAGTGTTAGTTTTCAGTTGGTGTCAGGGAAACAGTGTGGAAGTGTGCTGGAGTGGCTTTATCCTTGAGGCAGAATGAGCTACTGCTTAAATGAGTAAACCTGTTTGCYAGAACTTGATGTATAAAATGTGGTTTGTTGTTTATTTTTGTTTTTAATAAGATACACATAAAGACTGGTAACATCTCTGTAGAGCAGCAGAGGAACACTTAYCTGTTGTACTCTTTGGAAGGGAATAAATAGAGAGGAGAAAGGTTTTTTTTCTTAAGCAGCTGAAAATAAAACGCATTTCCTTAGGTTGGTTAAACACTAATTGGACAAGCTCACATCAGCTATACTTTGAAACAGCAGGAATCAGTCTGTGGCAGCAAGGGGGGAGTGCTTGTGTGCTCTGTTCTCTTACTCATGTCTCTTCTGTGTGTGGACAAATCTTAAATTTGGCCTGAAAATTTATTAAAATAATTGTTCAAAAGAATCCCACACAGCTTGTTTTTAACTTTGTTTTGTCTAAGGTGTAGCTTGTCGTCCAAGACTCCTGCTTGCTCAAATTGCACAAATAAACAAAAAGGAAACCCCCAGTTTGCTGGGGGGCTGCCTTTGTAGCCAGCAGCTTTCCTGACATGCTTTCACTTAGCTGGTATTTCATTTAGTGCTCAGAATGCTTCTGCCACCCAACATGTACATTTTAGGGGTTGAGAGCAGTGGTTTGTTTGTTTTTGCAGTTTGCCTACTTGAGTCGTGTTGCAGCTCAGTCCCAGCCATATCCCATTGTTCCTCCAGAAGGGCTCTTCACCTCACTGGGTTTCACTTTAAGCTAAATAAAAGCAGTATTTTTTCCCTCAAGCAGCTCCATGCTCTGACTGTGTAATATTTAAGTGGTTCAGTGGGGTTTGTGTAACACAGAGATTCAAGTCAGGAAAGCAGCTTCTCTCCAGTAAATGTCTCAGGATTCACACTGAGGTGTGTTTGACTGGTGCTGCTTATCATTCATTTGAGGAGATGCAGATGTAGTATGKTTTTGAAGGAGAACAGACATTTTCTTGTTTGTGCAGTTCTCTTTTGATTCTGTTGTCCTCAAGCTGCCATTCTTTGGCCATGAGATTGAAGTGTAAAAAGAATCTGGAAAAACCTCTGTATCTAAGCACCCAGTACAACAATCCCAAACAGTTTGCCATCCTGAACAGACTAATTATTTGCTGTTGGCTGCATAATGGAGCTTTGCTTTCTCAGAGGAGACAGTGTTGCCAAAATAAGTCACTGGTTATTTTCTAGTTGTGTTTTTCTTTGCTTTATTTTTTTGTGGGTTTGTTTTGTTTTGTTGTTGTGAGTTTTTTTTTTTAATTTGGAAAAATTTTTGTTCTTAACAGTGCTTTTCTGGAAATAAGAAGGAATTTTTTTCTGTACATATATGTATGTGTTTAAAATACAGTGATACAGCTCTGTTGCATGCTAAGTTGATTTTATTCCTGGGAAATAGTATCAGTAAGCCAAATAAAAGGCTGTTTGTTTTTTCCATTATGTGCTTTACATAGTGTTTCACTGCCAGAGATAAGATTGGGAAGCAATTTGTGGGTAATACAACTGTTTTTAGTATGAGCAAAGGACAGTTTCTCATAAAAAGATTACACAGAGAGACGTTGAGATTAAAGTTGAAATTCAAATTGYAGTGCTGTTCTGGTCAGTGAGATTTAAACAAGCTGATTTTATGACTGCTAGAATTTTCTTCTGCAGAGGTCAGTCAATAAGAAGGGGTTTGGGGCAGCTGGTGAGCTGTATTGCCTCAACATAGAGAATCATAGGGAGTTTTATCAGCTTGTTTATTCTGTCACTGAAGAAGCAGTGAAAAGGTGAAGCTTTGTGTATTTGCAGCACTTGTGGCTTTCTGGGGAAGGTGTCCCCATTAAAGGTGGGGAGCTCATGGTTAACACAGAGTGTTGGTCCATTTCTGAGAAGAAGATGCTGTGGCTGAGAGCCTTGGCTSTGTGTGTGTGTGGAACTGTCCATGTCCTGTTCCCTGAGGGGCAGTCAGGCACTCACCACTTCAGTAACCTGCACGTCTGACTCATGCTGGCATTGCAAGGCCACTGAATTAATGCTCATTTTGCTGCCATGCACTGTGTCCTGCAGCTCAGAATAAAAAAGGGAATAAACCATGCCTTTTGGTGCCTGTTTCTACTTCAGACTTCAATTAGCAGAAAATGAATTTCTGCATTGCTCTGTTGGACCTTCCTCTTCTCARAGGTCCCAGAGATTCTCTTGAGGAACCACAGTTCTGAAAAGAAATATAGCATTTCCCAGTTTGGGGTTTTTTTGGGGTTTTTTTTTTGCAGTTTGAGATTGTCAGGCAAACTGTATGGCCTTGGAGCCTGCCTTTAATATAAGCCTGTCTGTAATACAGGATGATTTTGTTTCTCTGCCAAAAAAAAGTATGAATTAGCCTGCTCTTGATTGTCTTCTTTCTAGCAGGTAAGAAACCTCCTTGCAAAGCATGTTTCTTGTTGCTTACTGAAAATAGGTCAACCTTTATCTTCCTCAATTGCTGTTWTCTCATAGCTCTGCATTTTCTAATTTTTTGGTGCTTATAATGCTGAAGCAGAAGATTTTTTTTCTTTCCACAAACCAACCCTGACCTAGAGCAGTAACTTCGAAACATTTGTTGAACACAAACTGGAAGTAAATGCAAAAAAGTCTGGTAACTGCTTCAGAAGACTGATTCCTGTAAAAATTAAGTTTACTTTTGGAGACCAGTTTGCAGAGGAAGTTTTTKAATCTATCAGGTCTGCAAAGCAGCTTCCTTTGGAAGGTCAGTGGCTTTSCAGAACCTTTGATTCCTTGTCCTGTGGTGGTGAGTGTGTGCWGCCAGCAGTGCCTGTGCTGCTCTGGCCAGCAATGCCATGGATGTACATCAGTGCCTAGGTATTTGTGTTCTTCATCTGGTGTGTTTGTGCAGCTCTGGATTCAGGGAATACGTGGAACAGTTATGGAGGGAAGGAATCAGAAGTGTTGCTGTCCTGTGTCCSTTGCTCTGATTCAGTGCTGAATCCCCCTGGCTTCTCTAGAATTCTGCTCTTCACCTTCTCTGGCTCTTCAGTCACTCAGGCTGCTTTACAGAGTGAGCTTGGGATGCCTCTCTGGAATGAAGTGGGGAAGCTGCTGGGTTTGAGCCTTCCACAGCTTAGTACTGTTCATGTGTGAKGGGAAGTTCTGCTCACTGCACCCAAAACAGTCCAATTACAATGGCTTTGTTACCTTTTATCCAGCACTGTGTAAGCAAAACACTGAGAACTGATGTACATCAGAGAGCTTGGTTGACCAAAACTACATGGTAAAGCTCACAGAGAAAAGCAACAGTTTTTCTGCACTCCTTGTGTTGTCCCTGTGGCTTAAAATATATTTTAGAGCAAGATCCACACACCATACCACACCTCCACATGCACACTCTTCTTAAAACTCTGTCTGAATAATTCCTTTGCATCTCAAAAGTTCTTTCATCTTAAAATCTGGTTGTCAGAAAACCTTTTCTGAAACTCTTATTTTAAAAAAGCTTCATTCTTTTATCCTAGTAGGCTTTCTTTCACTGAGTTTAGAAAAATTGCCTTCTCTGTATTTGTTCCTGATTTTGTGTGTGTGTGTGTGATACTTTTCACCACAGTATGGGGTAAAATACCTTTTCTATAGGAACCAGCATGACTGTCCAAGATACCTCTYTTGTAGCAGTGACTTCCTCACAGCAGCTGCACAGACTTCCCAGGGCTTCTTCTCCTGAAGAGAACTTTGAGAGAAGAAGGTGTTATTGGAGGATTTGGGAAGGTTTCAATCCATGGCTCAGCATGGACACAACAGAGAGTGTGTTTTTCATTTCATTTAATCTACCAGCAGCTTAAACTAAGGAACTGCAYTTGGGGCTGGGGTGGCTGAAGTGCATTGGATTTGCTCTTTCCTGTCCCTGGCTGGCAGCTCCTCACTGCTGGTTGCTGCCCTCCCAGGAACTTTAAACTGGTAAAGCAAATGCTAAACCTCATTCCTCAGGATTCTGAGCCAGCATTCAGCTRTTGAGGTCATCAGGGAGTAAACCTGATGTGATTGGGGACTGAACAGCTGTCTGTAGTTCTGGTCTAGTTCATTAGTGTATGTTCTGACTAATGCAATCAGAAATAAATTCTTACATTCTTAACTTCAAACTTTTTATCAAAAAGGACAATTAAAAATGAGATGCTAGAGTTTAGGAGTCTGTTCTTTGATTTTGTTCATGTCCAGTAGGTCAACTGTCATTTTTTCTTTATGTTTGTAGGAAGAGGGAGGTTTGAAGTGCATAATTTGGTAATGAGTAAAAAAGAGGACTTGAGCCAGTGACACAAGGGAAATGAGAGTGACCATCCACTCACTCCAGGTGGCTGGAAAGTCCACAATGTGTGTGTGTGTGTGTGTCTTTTTGTTGCTAAAGAATAAAAAAAGCTTCTTCAAATGTTTTTCCCTTCCTCAAATAACCTTAATGCAATATTCTTCTAGAGAGGTTTTTATTCTTTTTACTGCTTTTCCTCAAAGCACTTAGCTGAAGTATTAGATCATGTGTCTTTATAATGAAAAAACAGAATTTTTCTCTTTAGGTAGCTTACTAAAGATGGTGTAAATCTCWGTAATCTTCATGAGAATCACAACTATACTCTTGAGTAAAGTTCATGTTAGATTGTTTAGATTGAAGAAATGACTTGTTCATTATTTTTGGTGTCTTAGTTTGACCTATTTTTGGTCAAAGACTGATCATAAAATGTGGTGTATAAAGCTTTTCCTGCATGCCTGATCTGCTTGTGCTTGTTTTACTGCCAGACTGAAGCTCAAGTGGCTTTGTTTGTTCTGCACTGGGACAGGGGGACACTGACAGTAGGTTGGAATGGCCTGCAATTAGGGGTTCTGGGGTGTTAATTTATCCAGTTCATACAGGTGTGTGTAGAAAAAGGTGTGTGTCTGCACTGGCTGTGGTGCTTWAAGCTGCTTGTAAAAGCAAGCTTGGAGTATACTCAAACACATGAAAGGGCTTGTAACTCAGGAGTAATTGCAAGAATGGTGTGCTTGGAGAGTATCTGACCCGAATAAGGAGTTCCATGCAATCATCTAATGTTTATAATATTTTCTTTAATATTTAGGAAGTTATTTAGGAATATTTAGGTTGATATTTAGGAAGCAGAAATTCTCTTAATCTCCCTTTACCCAAATGGGGCAAGTATAAGTATTCAGTGTGTCAGTATGCTCCTGTATTTGCATGACCCTACTTTTCTTTGGCTTTACAAAGGGTACACTTTCCCTTCTTTTGTTACTGAAATACTGCTACAGAAAGCATTTCATAGTTCTCATGCTGCTTGGTGGTTCTTACTTTATTGCAGAAAGAATTGCTGATAACCTACTGATAGCAATCTGCATTTGACTTTGATGATAAAGTAGAACCATCTTACATTGGGATTTCTGTGGTACTCTCCCATAAGTAAGCTCAAAAATTAAAGACTAAAACACAAAAAACCTGTCAAAATAGGGTATCTTGTGATCCCTCCTTTGTGCAGATGTGCTGGAAGTAATGATTGAGGCTTCATTTGTGTCATCGTCAGGTCCAGCAATAAGAGGTGTGCAGGGGAGGAGGAAGAGGGGCCTCTTTGCTCCTGATGTGGCTGCCAGTCACCTCACCTGCTTTGTCCAGTGCTGATGTCACTGCAGAGATAGGGATTCCCCAGGATATACTGTATTTGGGGACCATAACTGAACCATAACTTTCATCAGTTCTGTAATAGCTGACCTTCACTTGCATATACAGGATTTACTTTGAAATTGGTATTTTGAGCTAGACTTGCTGTTTATTGCAAACAAGCTCTTCAGCAMTGTGTTACACTTGTTAAAAAGTACATGGAGTTAATAAACTTTTTGTAACAAACTTAAAATCTTTTGTAGTAAAACCTTGTCTTTCCCTTGTCAAGAAAATCTTTAAAGCAAAAATACTTTAAAAAATTGAAAGAACACCTATTGCAGCAGTGAGTCTATTGTGTAGGCTGGGTGGAACTCAGCTGACATCATTTGCCAGGAAAATATTCCTGCTTGTGACTTCATGGTTGGTCTGGAGACACAAAAGGTGTCAGAGAGTGTGAAACCAAATTTGTAGCCACTCTGAATATTCCAGCTGTTGTTTAAAGTCTTTATTACAAGGTGAATTCTAATGAGTGTATGTGCTGTACAAGTCAGTTACCTGAAGAGTTTGAGTTCTTTTTGCTGGGATTCCTGCGTACAATGGCCTCACTGGGTTGATGGGTAGARCTGTGCCTTGGTTAGGGAGAGGGGAAAGCTTTTTGACAAGTTGCATGTGAGTTATCCAAGCCAAGTCTTTGGGCTGTTGTTTAAAAATTATAGTAAATACTATGGTATTGAAAGTGGGCTRGTTCCCACACTTGCTTTTTGGTTTGAAATGCTAAACTTTCTCTTCCTGCTAACATCGTAAGTACCAGCTGTTGGAAAWGGTGGAGGACATGCCTGTCTTTGTTCTTTATGTGCTGCTTTTCTAGTTCCCTGTAGCTGACCTAAGTSAGCTTTCTTGTCTTGGTCACTGTGGTTGGAATTGGAGCAGAAGCAGTGTGGCACAGTTCTGCTCCTTGCTGCTGCTGGGATGGGCAGGGTGAAACTTAACCTCTTCTTGTTCCTGCTCACAGCACATGTGGGCTGAGCTGTCCCTCCTGGGGCACTTCCCAGCCTTGCAAAGGTGACAGTCACAGATTTTTCCCACTGTGCTGTGACTCACCTGAACTCTGTGAGTGTGAATATACCCCAGCTCTCAGCCAGAGCAGTGTTCTTCAGGAATCTGCAAGCAGACCATATGTAGAAGTGCATGCTCTTTATAAAGTTTATGAAGTCTGAAAATACACATTCCTTTTCTTGACACAGAAAATGTAAAAATAGATACATTTAAAATGCAAAAAAAAAATTCTAAGATTCAGCTCTTCATTCTCTAAGGAATGAGGGAAGACATTGTGAGTTAATGTAGGTCATGTCTTTATTTGGTACCTGCAATAGGTGTCCTCATGCTGGCATGCTTGGAATGCTTCAGCTCTGTATTTTTATACCAACTTGTAATGTATAGGTTGACCATTATGTTGCTCTTTTTCTGTGTTTCTAGTTGTTTTTTTTTTTCTTGTGTAGACATGGGAAAAATTTGGTTGCCATAATATTTATATTTTTATTGTGGCTTGTGTATATGTGTTTTTAAATGCTGTGATTAATTTTAACTGTTGTGGGTGGTTTCTGGGAAATTAGGTGAGAARGATCTGATKGTGCTTTAGTATCACTTTTGACTTYATCACCTATAGATATAAAGGATAACAAAAACTCCTAACCTAAGTGATTTTTTAAATAATGTTTTCATGTGCAGAGCATACACTTGGGATGCAGTTTTTGGCAAATTAGCCTTCAGGTATTCTGTATCTTCACATGACCTTTGTGCCACTCTGGGTAAGGAAAATACCTGTGTGAGGGAGAACCAAGGGCACAAATTGGGGAGGCAGAGGAAACAAACTCCAGATTAAAAAGGGGAAGTCAAAGCTCTGGGGTGAACCTCTTCATCTGTTATCTGTATGCATAGATAACAGCCACTGCTGTTAAATCATAGGATTTTTAAACACCAACCTAAAAATCATAATATTCCTTATACCAAGGAAATCAGAGTTTGAGAAATACAGTAGTATAATTTCAAGTATCATATTATTCCACAATAACTTAATATTGTACTTATTAACATACTGTGTACAGCTTCAAAACTAATTTTTTTTTCATTATTATGTTCTGGTGGCAGGAGGAGAACACTGACCTGAGATGGAAGTCAGAACATCATTCAGCAAAGCCAGCAGGATTCCTGAGACTGTATCCACACTAATTAATGAAGAATATGTCTTGGTTCATCAGAAATCTGAGGATGCCTCTGGAAATGATGAAAAGCCACAGCTAAAGGTTTGCTATGACTTTATTTTTAAGTGTGTAGCAAGGTTTGTATTGAGGAAAAGAGAGCATAATTAGTGTGTGCTTGAGGAGAGTCCTAGACTGGAATTTTTGTCCTTGCTGACTACCTGTGAAATTAACAGCTTGGATTAAACAAACCTGTCCARAAGTGGCAGTTCTGGTTTTCTTTTAATGACTTCTTTGGGGGTTAGCTTTGTATTCTGTGGATCTATACATTAGTAAAGGACTTTACAAAGAATGAGATTTAGTTTAAGCTTAATATTCTTTATTGAGGGAGCAGAGATTGTTACCTTGAAAGCATGTAATTAGGCTATATAGGAATAGATTGCACAGTGTCTTGGACTTCAGTTTCTAATTTAATTTGCCTGCTTAGTGCTACTTTAGGCATGAGTAAGACCTTTGCTGAAAGCTTTCTACCTCTAAATAGCAGAATATTTCAGCACTTGGGTGTCAGCTGATTGGTTAAATACAAGTTTCAGCATTTGAGCTGTAGTAGCCAGTGYACTGGTTTTGGTCTGCTTGGAACAACAGGAATTTGTGGCCCCTGCAATGTAAGTACCTATTCTGTCATTGCAGTACTCTGACAGTTATTTACAGCTGATAAAATCTGTCTGTATTAGACATGATCTGCTTCTTTAGTCTGGGMAGGGGCTGGTGAACAGGAGGCACAATCCATGATGCAGCTGTGGCCATGGTTTTCTTCTGTCCAAAAAGCTGGTACTTGTGAAAGATTCTATTTTACTTTTAGGGAGTGTGTAGCTCCAATTCGTTTTTTCATTTCCTTAGGCTTGCACCACTCTCATGTGTGGGAAAATTGGTGAAGCAACTGAAATGGACTGGATATGGCTAAAAAAGTAACATTTTTTTAAAGACAAATTATAGCAAAGTCTGTTGATCTCGAGTCTGAATGGAGACTCTGAATACAAATCCTGTTATTCTAAGAGAAGTCTGGAGTTTTCTGCTGGCTGCTTTTTGGATTAGCAATGAGAACATGTGCATTTTATGTAAGGGGATGTGACACTGGATTGTATTTGATTCAATTTCATTGATTCTTGGTTTGTTGTCTCATTCAGCAAAGTTTAACTTCTGCAGTTGGTAAGACTATGTTTGAAAGCTAATAGTGAAAGTCAAACTACAAGTACTTTGAAAAGATGTCACTTCCTTCTGCTTGCAGGTGTTCTCAGATGGAGAGGAGGAGCTGGAGAAGGCGATGGAGGAGATCCTGCGGGACTCTGAGAAGGAGCAGGGTGTCACTGCAGTCCCAGAGGCTCYCAGTGATGCCAGGGGCCAGGCAGCTGGGGATGGCTCAGCAGCACACACAGCCCAGCCACCCCTGCAGCTTGTGCTAGACCCTTCTGCTACAGGTATGCCTGAGTGCTTYCCCATCACACATGGCAGGTTCTTTCTTTGTGCAGCTTCAGGTAAAATGAATATCAAGCTTTCCAGAGCTTCATTCTAAATCTGTGTTGGAGAACACCCCAGGGCTTCCTCTTATTATTAGGTGAAGATTATAGATAAGAGTAGATTATCATCAGAGTGTTACCCTGAGCTGCTCTGCTTTGGTCAAGATAATGTTAATTTTGTCTTCAGCCAAGGATTAGTTGGGACTGAGGATTGTATGAGTTACTGAGTGGATGATAGTTGAGGTGGATCTGCTGCTGCTTGAGCTCAGGAAATCTCAGGGCAGTGTTCACTGATGGTGYTGCCTGCAAATGAAATAGAGCCTGAGCAAACTGATTAAAGTGTCCACCTCTGATGCTGTCACCAGGCAGCAGTAAGGCTAGCTTTAGGATTTAATACTTGCTAGGAATGATTGTGCTACTTGCCTGGTGTTTGAAGTTTTCATGAAAAAGGGAGGACTGAAAGCTTTTAATATAAACTATATTGTAGATATTTTAAGTAGAATATATTGTAGCTTTTTTTAGATACATATAAAAAACCAGCAATATAAAAATCCATGCACTCTTTTACATATATTAGGAATACAAGGCTGTGGTCATCTTTTTGTGCCTTGAACTGTAATTCTTTTTGCTTCAACAGCATGCAGGGCACTTCTGTCAGCTAATTCCATCTGTTGGAAATAAAACAAATCTGTTCTTGTGGTAGATAAAGATAGTTTATATGAAATGGAAACACCCATCTCTTAATTACATGTCTACTGTATTTCTGAGAAACTTACTTTATTGTCTTTCTGTTTGACATTCCTCAAACAGAACCCAACCCTTACATGAATGAACAAAGAAATACTTGTAGATCTGTTTCTCTCACCCCACTCCAGCCCCAACAAGAATAATTCAGTTTTACAGCCTTTATGATTCTAAGTATTAGGTAGTGTCAGCTCTAGTAACAAGAAAAGCAAGTAACAGGGCACACAGAAGGATTGGGATTAGGTGGCCTTTAAGGTCCATTCCARCYCCTCAACATTCTGTGRTTCTGTGACTGCTTAGAAAGATTTAGAATGTCCATGCTGTGTTCCAGTGGTGCTGGGGAGAATCACAATGCAGTTTGTCCCCCATGCCACCCTGGGAAGCATGAATTAGATTAGAACAGACTTCACAGTAATGTTAAGCTGCCAAGTGGATTTCTTGCTGTTGGAGCTGAACTGTCTAATCTCATGTCTGTTCCTGGAAAATGTGGGAGATTTTGCTATGGAACTCATTGGAGAGAAAAAATGTGTAAAAGTAAAAGCAAGTGGCTAAAGAAKCTTTTTTTTCATTTTCAGAAGTGTCTGCCCCAAGGCCATGCTCTCCCAGTGAGCCSCTGGAGGAGGACAGTGTGCTGTTTAACAAACTGACTTACCTGGGCTGCACCAAGGTGTCAGCCCCACGCAGTGAGCCACAAGCTCTGCAGGCCATGGCCAGCATGAAGTCCTCAAGCCAAGCCCCTCTACCTGTCACCCTCTATGTTCCAAACATTCCAGAAGGCTCTGTCAGGTAACACACAAGAGTTTCATTTGTTGCTTTAGCAGACACGTGAGTGGTTTCTGACTTTGTTACTTGCACAGGGAAGTAGAATTGCTGGATTTGTGCCTGAGGTTCTTGCTGAAGACAGTTCATTTTGAGAAATATCTCTGAAGCAACAAAATGTGTGCTCAGATTTACATGCAGTGCATGCCTGGTGGTACCAATTGCCACACAGTGGCAGCAAAAGCATCTCTTTCTACTTTAATATCTGTTCAAATATGATAATACAAGAAGTACTGGGAAGGAAGAGCTGATAATGCCTGTGCTCTCCTGGCCTCCCTTCTGTCAACTCTGCCAAGGTCCACGTGTTGCAGGAGTCCTTCTGGCCTTGGGTCAGTTTGGACTCTGCCATTCCTGTTTGCAGAGTTGAGGTGCCAGTCTCTGCTTCCTGTCACTGCTGGAGCCAGCTCTGACCTGTGCCTGCCTCAGGATGCAGGTGCTGWCAGTCTCCAGATACTGGAAAAGATTTACTTTCCCCTTGTGAGAAGGGTCTTTTAATGAGTCATGAGGGAGTCAAAGGTTCCTAATCAGGGTGCACTAAACATGCCCCTGGAGCATTCTTGCATCCAGAACTAGGGAACATCTCAATATCCAAGGTGTTTATATTTAAGCTCTGATATCAAGGTATCTGAAGGATCTGATKAGATTTCCTTCCTTGCCTGAGCTGTGTTTATGTATTGCCTGTCATCTTGTGGAGGAAGAGAAGGACATTCAAGAATCTGTATTCTTTTCTTCACCAATTTAAGTTTCATTTGACATTGGGAAATATTTCATTTGTATACTTCTACAATGGCAACAATCATCCAGGCACAAGATGTACGGTGTTCATGCCTGTTTTGAGTACTCCATGTGGCCTTTCAGGAGGGTTGTTTTGCAAGTGAAACAGCAGGTTCCTTTGATCTGTAGTTTCAGAGGAGATCAGTAAATGTGGGACTGCCTAAGAACAGAACTGGAAAGATGAATCCACATGTGACATAACACATCCCATCAAAGCTTAGGTGATAGTAGTGCTGGCTTTGAGGAGTGTGTTCATGCCTGGTGTCTGAATACTTGTCCTGTGAGGTTCCAGTTAAAATGTCCCACCAAAATACAGTGTGCTCAATCTTCCCAGGGCTCTCCTTGCCTTTAGATTGGTCCTGAATTTTTATTGCTACAGACAAGGGATTTTAGGTGACTAATGTKTATTGGCCCTTGATGTGAGTGTGCATATGGACCAGCAGTGAAAAGCCACAGGAGAACACTGTTATTCTTTAAAAGTCACCATCCACCAGTCTGTTCTGAAATGCTTCTCTGCTGCTTTTAAGTTTCTGAAATATTCTTTGGGTTCTGTGTTTGAGAGTAATTTAAAATGTTGGATGAGGTCTGACATCTGTGATAAATATTCACCTGAATGTGGCAGTGTTTGCTAAGCTGTGCAGCCCATTTGATTCTGAAATAGTTTTCATAACAATTTCTCAAACAGATATTTAAATTTCCTTTTAATGTTCATTCTCTTTGATCTTTATATRCAAATCACATTTTTATGGTTTTCTGTGTTTCTGCATTTCTTCTTTTGTGTTTTTCACAAGCAATGGCCACTGTTTACTGTCTGATCTAGAGGTACTGTGCTTGTCTATGTTATGGTGTATAAAAGAAATCAAGGCAGTGTTACAACCAGGAACATTTACATCTTGAATTTATAAAGCACAACATTTCTGTTCCTGCTGCCCATCTCATTTACTTGAATTTAACAGTAATTAGAGTTCAGATGCTTGATTATCTCATTGCAGAAAAGCCTTTTAGGCCTGTCTGTTTTACTGACCTGTTCTTTGATCTTCCCTGCTCCTCTTCTTGCCAGAATAATCGATCAATTGAACAATTTGGAGATTGCCTCATTTCCCATCTATAAGGTGTTGTTTTGTGTGAGAGGACAAAATGGGAGCCCAGAGAGTGACTGCTTTGCATTTACTGAGAGCAGCTGTGGGACAGAAGAGTTCCAGATCCATGTSTTCTCCTGTGAGATTAAAGAGGCTGTAAGTACCCTGTGGTGTGTAGTGCCTGGGAAAAAGGATACAAGCAATGTTTGAAGAGGTCATTCCCAATGTGGAAATGTGTATAGTGCCTTRAAAAATATGGTAACATGTATGAATGAGTTTTGCAGGATGTGCAGCTAGTCATACATGAATATTATTATAATTTTAAGTTTTTGCTTTTAGTATTTCAGTAAAATTCCAAAGTGCACTGTAATGGGGAGACCTGGAAATCCTCATTTGGGTATGTTTCATGTTAAAGTTGGGATGTATACTTTTGGAATTAAAAAGAACCATATTATGGTACTCTCCCCTAAGTGTTTTAGGAAGAACTATGTGACAGTCTGGGAGAAAAAGACTTTTTAGGGTGGCAAAAGAGAGGCTGAAAAAGAAGAAATGTCCTTGGGTTTTGACATCTGCCAGAGCAAGCTGTATGTTGTGTTGTGAAAAACTACAACCTGGAAAGTCCATTATGCAGTTCCTCTAATGAGCTGCATTCCTAATCTCTAATCTAATTGAGGTTAGCTCACTGAGCATGACATGAGCAGGGAATGTGTCAGGAATGGAAATAGGAGGGGTAGTTACTGAAATGGCTTGGTTATTGAACATGTTGAGTGCCTTGTGGTACATGAGGTATAATTTCTGTTCAGTATAAGAGGCAAGATATTTTTGACCTTCAAAAACATCACAATGCCTCATTAAAAACACCCTTATTTTTGATCAAAGCATTAATGATTTTGCTTTCCTGCAGGTCAGCAGAATTTTGTACAGTTTTTCCACAGCATTCAAGCGTTCTTCCAAACAAGCATCTGAGCACGTGAAGGACTTTGTTCTTCCCACACCAGACAGTGATGTGTACACCTTCAGTGTCTCCTTAGAAGTCAAAGAAGATGATGGAAAAGGAAATTTTAGGTAATCAGAATGGAAAGGGAAAAGCAGAAATCTCTTTGGGAAAAGCACACAGCTACTTTCCACATGCACAGCTACTGTGTTGGAACAAAAGTCACTTGTCCTCTTTTCATGAGCTGTAAATAGGAAGCTGCTCTTTGGATGTTACAGTTTTCTTCTCTGTATTTTTTCTGTAAAAAGATCAAAATTCAGGATACCTTTTTTCAAGTGGCTTTCTTTTCACTACATCATTTCTTTTAGGGACCCTCAATGGAGGCCTTTGCAAATGGAAAAGATAGTAAGAAGTCTGTTAAAAACTTGTAGTCAGTCAAACCAAGTTGCTTGAGTAAATACAGTCTAGGGGTCTCTTGKTTGGTTTGTTTTTTTTAATCTAATGGATTTTTAATTAATTGAAAATTTATTTAACAGTTGATGTTCTATACCTGCTGAAGGATGTTTCTGTTCTTTTAGCCCTGTGCCAAAGGATAGAGATAAACTGTACTTCAAGCTTAAACAGGGAATTGAGAAGAAAGTGGTGATCACAGTTCAGCAACTTTCCAACAAAGAGCTGGCCATTGAAAGGTAAAAACCTTACAAAAGTGATGTGGGTTAGATTTTTGAAAGAACAGTATTTTATGTGATTTTCTCTAACTTTATGTGATTACCAATTACACAAAGTATGATTGCACAGCAGAATTAATGCCACCAGATGGCAATCTCAGCAAAAGAGTAATGATGGGAGAACTCGGTTCTGGTGAAAAGGAAGTGCAGGGGAACAGGAGAATGAAGAAAACCTGCCCCCCAGCCCTCCCAAATCTGATTCCTTGACTTGGTTTCCAGCTTTTACTTCAGAATGGAAACTAAAGCTTTAGACAAGGAATATACAGTAKAATTTTTTATAATTGTTTTTCATGTAAAATGTGGCTTTTGCTACTCATTAACTTTAAAAAGAATCTGTTTTCAGTGTAATTTGCCTTTWGGATTCAGTTAATGAGGCATTTATGAATAGCATTTGATTGTTGCTTTTCTCCCCAAAGTAAAACTACCTTGCTTAGAAATTAGCRTTTATTTTGGTGGTGTTTGGAATATTCAGGTGGGGATGTTATTTTTATCACCACAAGCTTTGCTGGGAAGAAGTTATTTAATTGGAATGGCATACACAGGCTTGTAAGTAGTTTTATGTACTTACCCCTGGTAAGACTAAAACCCAAAACTGGTGAAAGATGAATGCAGGTTACATCAGAGTGAGCTTCTGAGCAATTTAATGTGTCTTCAGAAGTATTTTGAAGTGGAAATTACAATGCAAAAAATACTTCAGAAGAAATTTGATCTCTGGTCTAAACATTTCAAAAATCTTTTGTCTTGGTTTCAGGAGATCAAACTTGGTTGCTGCTCAGGAAAAGTGCTCCCTCCTGGTGTTCAGACAGAGCCTGGGGTGGGTCAGGGTGATGGAGAAAGTTACTCTCATTTATTACTTTGGCCCT
The DNA here is from genome assembly GCA_902810485.1 of Alauda arvensis. Classification (NCBI taxonomy): domain Eukaryota; kingdom Metazoa; phylum Chordata; class Aves; order Passeriformes; family Alaudidae; genus Alauda; species Alauda arvensis. Next base: position 56,440 of record CADDXX010000966.1, on the reverse strand, counting down.
TCCTGCTCCTGTGCCCTGTTTGACCTGGGTTTTGCCAGTTTTTTTTTTTTGGATCCAAGCAGCTGAAGAGATGGTGTTCATTTCTGAGCCATGTGGGGGATGTCAAGGCCTAGGTGTTTATAGGATTCAGGGAGAAAATTCTGGTTAATGATCAGGGGCTTTAAGGAGGTTGTTCTGGGGAGCCTTTCATTCTCAGAGCTGGAAAGAATGACACTTCTCAGTACAGTGGTGTTTAAATACAGTTTGCTACCAGTCATACATGAGAGTTAATCTGAGTTATGTAGGTGTACCTTGGGTTAAAGTTTGGGCTGGTATCCTTAGAGCTGACTAACACAATATTGATTGGTTTCTCATGAGAAGTGGAAACTCTTTAAGATCACAGAATACCAGAAAGGTTTGGTTTGGAAGGGACCTTAAAGACCACTCTGCTCTGCTGTGGGCAGGGACACCTTCCACTAGCCCAGGGTGCTCCAAGCCCTGTCCAGCCTGGCCCTGAACACTCCCAGGGATGGAATAAACAGCTTCTCTGGGCACCCTGTGCCAGGGCCTCACCTTTTCCTAATATCTAATGTCATCCTGCCCTTTGACACTGTGAAGCCATTCCCCCTTGTCTTGCCACAGTGTTAACTTCATACTCTCAGCCTTATCCATGGGTAGCATTTGTATTTTTATAAATGAAAATATACATTAGTGAATAACAGTTACAGTTCTTGTTTTTTTTCCCTGCTGGTCTAGAAAGTAGTGGAGTATGTGCAGTTGCTCAGAGGTGCTCAGTAGCCACCTTTTAAGTGTGGAAATCCAGCAAGTCTGAAGTGAGACTGAGGCCCACAGTCCGTGYAGGTCATTCTGAATCCTGGGTCTGTGGCTGAGCCTCCTCCTGTCAGAGGCTGAATGTGCTGACAGCYGTTTCTGTGAAATCTGTCTTCTGCAAGTGAGGGTCCTGACCTGGTTTGAACTCTTTGAAATAAGAGGGAAGAGAAGCCCTGCCTCTTCTTGCAGAATGCTGCTAGGCATCATAAGTCTCTGCTTCTGTGAGAGAGATTTGTTCTTGACTCCCAGCTTACTTGTTCCTGACTCCCATTCTTTTGGAAACATACTTCCCAAAAATTCTGGCTGTCACACCTCAGAACTTGTGTCCATCTGAGCGCTGCACAGCAGGAGGAGCATCTGGGAGCTCTTGTCTGGGAAAGGAACAGATATTTTGCCTGCCTCTGGATGTTGGCTTTACATTTCWGTGTAGCAGCTGTCCCAGGAGCTGGTGACCCCTGTACTATCACCAGCTGTAGCTCTCACAGCTGTTTGTGCCCCAGAACAAGAAGTAGTGAGTGTGCTGGTAGCTTCTSCCTGGTTTAATGAGTCTCTCAGAGAATCTGGTTGGTGTGGCTGGATCTGAGCTGCCTTGGCTGCTTTACATGGCACTGCATTATGCATCTAGAGMAATCAAAATCCTTGTCTGCTGGTTTATTTACCACTTAGATTGCTGTGGTTCTAACAGTGAAAGAGTATGGAAAATACTGCTGTGCGTGTGAGTTCCTGTTAAATGGAATGAGGTGAAAGATGAAAAGCACACACCCCTAGTATAGCAGGAGAAAGCTAGGTGGGGTAGGAATTGCATATGTTGAGACTTTTACAGTTAATAGTGCTATTAAAATTTTAGTTGCTGGTGTTCATGTATCCAGGCAGTGTTGTTCAGCATATTAGTTCTGAGAGTCAGTGAGAAAAAGCAGTTTGATTACCACAGAACCAATCAGGAGAAAAAGTCTTCAAGCAAAACTCCCTGAATTATAACCCCAATTTCCCCAATAATTTTATTATTTCAAATAGCAATTACTTTCAAATTTTTTTTCTTTTTTCATTTGAGATCTAAGGTTTTTTAAAAACCTGTGCAAGACAGCTTGCTGTTTGTTGCAAATACATAATTCTGTTTGGTGTTTTTGTTCATAATGGAGTATGTTCAAAGGAGAGAAAGATACAGATGATTTTTAGAAACCTGGATTTGTGCCTTCAGTAGTCAGGAAATTGGAAAATCTGAATGTCTGAGGAAGTTTTGGTTTGTTTTTTTCCCTCTTAAAATATCAAAAGCATTTTCTTGTAAAATGATTGGACTGGAATTCTGGAATACAAGGCCCTGTAGTTRTATCACACAAATTCAGATTTAATAAAACGATGAAGTCTTAAAATTGAGCAAATTGTTGTTCCTTGGTTTTTTTTAAGGTCCATGATGCTATGTGATTTTTTTTGCAGCAGTGCTCTTATGAATGATCAAATGAATGAATTTGTATTTTTTCCTATGATTGCATGAGAACAATGTTTAAAATGAATTGGGGAGAGAGTGAATATTTTCCTGCCAGTCTCCATCACTAATGTATAGGAATTACTGGTATCTTTGAACTCAATATTAWAAATGGTCTTTAGGAATAATTGAGTTTTCACAGGCCAGATGCTAATTTCTGCCATTTTCATTCTGGAARACAATTTCATTGTCTTTTCTGTGCCATGTGTTGTGTTGTTTCTTGAGCGTTGCCATAACAATGGCAAACAGTCTCTCTGAAAGGTGCTCTTAAAATTAGAAGCAGTAGGTGGCTGTCCATTATGTTCAAGCAAAGACTCTTGTATTGTGAAAAGCTAAGGTATGTCATTATTTTCCTTTTATTTAATACTTTATTTGTTCTAAATAAACTTCACAGGTGCTTTGGGATGTTGCTAAGCCCTGGACGAAATGTGAAGAACAGTGACATGCATTTACTGGACATGGTAATACTGAGCTCTAATAACCTGTTAAATAAGATGATTTAAAAAAAAAACCCTACAAACTCCAGCAAAATGTGCTTTTAATATCTTCTGCTTTTTTTTTTTTTTTAATTTCTTAAATCCTGGGATTTGATATCTACAATCATAAGATGGACAAAACATTTCAATTCATGTCAAAACCTGTGGCACCTGGCTTTTGTTCAATTAGTGAAGCAGAGATTAGGTTGGTATAAATAACTGAGCTTTCTGTATTGTGTGAAGCATGCTCCCTAAAAAATTAGAGCAAATAATTGCTTTAATCTTTGGGTGCCAGGGAAGTGCTCTTATTTCTCCAAGGGGCTGAGAACTTTGCCTTTGTTTCCTTCATTTGATTTTAAATTCTTGCCCAGAGTTTGGAGTATTCACTTGTCTTCTATATTGTCTTCTCCAACGTTCCATTTCTTAGACTTGCTTCTGAGAGAACTGCAGAACAATGTGATCCTTYCTGTGATAATGCCAATTTACTTTCCCTCTGTGGATAATACAGCCAGTTCCAAGTTATGAAGTGCTAGAGTTAAAYCCATCAGACCTTTTGTGCCTCTGCAGTTGTCCCAGTTTTGGTTTCTGTGCTCATGCTGCTGGTTCTGTCTGTCAGTGTTTAATTCTCTTGGCAGACCCATTTATTGGCCTGATTGTATTTACCAGCTCATTTTTCCTGCTTTTATTTGCTGAAATCAGTTCAGATTTTCCCTTTTTATTATTTGATTATAAAACTGAATAAATTATAATGAGTTTTGCAGTGTTGTTGTTCCYATAAATCTATACACCACCTTTTGATTGTTTTTTAATTCCTGTCATTACTCCACCTCGAATTCTATTTAAATTTACACTCCAAGTACATTTAACTGCTGGATCTAATTAATTGTTAGTTTGTTCTTGACTGTAGCACAGAAGTAGACATTTGTGATTTCTTTTCAACCTCCATATTTAAATCTGGAGAACTCAATCACTTTTATTTCTCTAACTGAATTGCAGAGAGAAAGTAAATTGGTATTATCACAGAAATCAGTCTTCTTTTATCTGTTGGCTCCCCAACAGGCCTGTGTGATCCATAGGGACTGTTCCAGAAAACTCCAGGAAGCATGGACTTGCCTCACAATACTAATAGTTCATTTCATTAATTAATTTTCTGTAAGGTTCCTAGAAGTATTTCTCATCCCTGTGGCCCATCTCTTTGATCTCAAACCACAACTGTAATACAATCCTGTGTGATTTTATTTTCAGGAATCCATGGGAAAAAGTTCTGATGGGAAGGCTTATGTGATTACTGGAATGTGGAATCCTAATGCACCCATGTTCCTAGTGCTTAATGAGGAAACTCCAAAAGGTAGTGGAACCTCATCTGTGTGTCTGTTTTACCCAGCTGGGGTTGGGTGTGTGCACTTTCTCCTGCCAATCATGGTGTTTGTTTAAGTACAATAAACATGTTTCAGGAGTCCATTGCTAGGAATTATTCTGTATAAGTAATAATTGTTCATAGAACAGTGTGCTGCTGGTTTGGAGATGTTACATTAGTGTTTGGGGCTGATGTCCCCTGGTTATCAGGATTTGTGGTTCTAAGCATTTGCACATTGTTGCACTCAGCAGAGCAGTCTGAATAGCAGGCACTGGGGTTCTCCTTCTAGCTGGGAGCTGATCACAGATAGCATTTCATCCCCTGCCTCTTGGGGTAGCTGGCAGTGATGAATTCAAGTACTTGATTATATAGCAGAGTTCCTTATTGCTGGAACTCACATTCTCTGCTGGGATTTAAAAACTTGGAATATAAATCTGGAGTTTGTTTGCTGTCCMAAGGCAGACCTCATGTCATTTCTTAAAGGCATCTCCAAGTACCTACAGCCAGTGTCACTGYTCCTGCTGGTGGATTTTCACACCACATTTTTTCTAGTAGCACATAACAGAACTCCTTACACTTCACAGTGTGACCTTATCCTCTGCATGCTCCTTTTGCCTGATGGGGATTGTGGATGTGTTTTCTTTGCATGCCTTGTCTTTAAAACAGGGACATAAAAACCTGTGTTTTTGAAGTTACCAGAGTTCCTTGGTACCGTGGTTAATGCACGCTTTCTCTCTGTGTAACAGGCAGGGAGGGTGTAGAACTCAGGCAACTAAAACATAGTTAATTAAAACAAAGATAACCTTTATGTTATTACAGAGAAAAACTATTCCACTGGAGTGTGAACCTAAGATTARCTTGGGTTCAGCTCCCTAATGCCAGTTGCCATATTTTAGATGTAGAGAAGACAAGAAAAATGTGATGTGCCTGTGTTCTCATAGAAAGCCCCTTTAATTAATCCCTAACGAGACAGAAAGGCTTTGCAGTGTGAGCAGCAGTGTGCAGCTTTGTGCTCAGAGGTGTGTGTGCTGTGTGTGTTGCAGACAAGCGWGTGTTCATGACCGTGGCAGTGGACATGGTTGTCACCGAGGTGGTGGAGCCGGTGCGCTTCCTGCTGGAGACCGTGGTGCGCGTGTACCCCGCCAACGAGCGCTTCTGGTACTTCAGCAGGAAAGCCTTCACTGAGACCTTCCACATGAGGCTGAAGCAGGTAATGCCTTGGCTTTGCAGACAGAACATTTGTCTCACGTGTCCTGATTTGGCACGTGTGGCCCTGCTCCCCAGCACTTTAACTGTTGATTTCAGGGCTGCTCTAATGCCTGAGGATTAAGCAGTGTGTGTGTAGTTCGAGTGCCTCGGTGTCATGGTCTAACCCCAGMTGGCAAGTGAGGCCCACACAGCCACTCTCTCACTCCCCCACGGTGGGATGGAGGAGAGAATCAGCAGAGTAGAAGTGAGAAAAGGCGTGGGCTGAGATGGAGACAGTTCAGYAGGGAAAGCAAAAGCCATGTGCTCRAGCAAAGCWAAACRGGGAATTCATTCAGCACTTGCCATGGGCAGGCAGGTGCTCAGCCATGCCCTGGSGAACAGTGTAACACTGGCTTGGGAAGACAGATGCCATCATTCCAAACATCCCCCCTTCTTCCTTCTTTCCCTCACTTTACATGGCAGGCATGATGCCATATGGTGTAGAACATCCCTTGGGTAAGCTGGGGTTGGCTGTCCTGGCTGTGTCCCCTCCCAGCTTCCTGTGCACATCAAGCCCTTTTGCTGGTGGGATGGGATGAGGAGCAGCAAAGCCCTGACTCTGTGTCAGCRGAAGCTGAAACTCYCCTGTGTTATCAGCACTGTTTCCAGCAGAAGCCCAAAGCACAGCCTCTCACCAGGCACCGTGAAGGCAGTAACTCTAACCCAGTGCAGTCTGTAAACTGAATTGTCTAAGTCACTGGTTTTGTGGGCTTAAACTATTCTGTACCTTCAGATTGAATTCCCTTTAATTCTCTACAGTCTGACCTCTAAAGCAAGTCCATTTGACTGGTAAAATTGGGAAATGGCTCTRTAATTGTTCATTTTAAAATCAAAGGGCTACTGACATTCWCAACATGAAGGCAGCTGGCTGTAAGAATGTGGCCCAATAAAGACAAAGGAACATAATGCAGAGGTTTAAGAGAGTGAGGCTGTTCTGAGCTCAGGTCCCTTCTGGTTTTGGCACTGGCTGAGGTACAGACTAGAGCTGCATCTGCCCAGGGTCACTGTGATGTGCAGCTGCATCCTCCTGCAGCACTGCTGACCTGCTTTCTCCAAGGACTTCTGTCTTGGCATTGGCTCAAAAAGGGAAGAGCAGAGGCCAGTTGTACCATGGGCATTGGAACTGTGGTGCATCATTTTGACTGATAGAACCAAAGAGTAGTCATTGCATTTTACTGAGCCTGATGTTTGAGTTGTCATCTTTTTGTGGGGCACAGCAATAGGGCTGAAAAAAACCAAGTTGTGTTGATGTTACATGGGAAAATTGCTGCTGTGTTTAACACTTGGAGAGTAAATAAATCTCAAGCAATGTTGTTTCTGTATTTCTTCTAGAGCTTAGCATAGCAACTTGGAATTGAAGAAAATCTGAGAAAGCCTACTGTTGCATGCAAATAAGAATATCTGCATTTTGACATTAAAGAAAATACATTTAAAACTGCTCTCAACAGTTTGATGCTTATCTCTAATCAGTTCAGCTTGCCTTTTAAAGCACTTGAAACTGTACCATTTTTAATTGAGTAGTATGGATGCTTTCTTTTTCTCACCCCTTATARTGTGACAAACATACACATGCCTCCCTTCCCTGAAGAAACACGTGCATTTCTTCCTGCTGCAAAATTCASAGTCTGTTCTGAGGATCTTTAGAAAAGGAATACTTTTAGTGCTAGTAATCCTTCTGCAAGATGAGGTCCTGGTTGTGGTGGCCAGGATCTCTTTGGGTGACTTGTATCAAGTCTTTATTTCCCCAGTTCTCAGCTGGACAGTTTGCATTGCAGTAGCTGTTTTGCCAACACCTCTGAAGGATCCTGTACCTCAGGGCACTGTCACTCCTTGGGAAATAACTCTGCAGGTGGCAGTGGGATCAGCCATTTGGGAGCTTCTTGGGAAAGTCTTTGAGCATTAAGTAGATTCTAGAAAAATCACAGCCCTTCTGAGGAAGAATTCAGACACGTTTGACAGTCTGAACTGTTCAGCAGTTACCCATCTCAGATGGGTAAGGTGTGGTCACGTATGAAGAGTGATAAAAAAAGCTGTCAGAAATGCAGGGTAATGTGTTATTTAGAATTGTTCTTTCTAGCKGTCTTGCTGTATTGCTCATGCACATTTTCCTGGTTAGAACCTGGTCCTTGTAATGGTGGGTTCATGCTTCAGAGAAAACCAATAATCAAATTCTTCCCATTTTATACAGGTGGGTCTTGCAGTTAACCAGAACATGTGCAAGGAGCTGAAGGCTTGTAATTATTTAAACATACAGCAAACCCCCCAGTATCTCATGCCTTACTCTCTCAAAAATAAAAGCTACAGATAGCCATGGTTAATAACATTAGTGGCACCAATACTTGATTGATTTAATCAAGTACTTTGTAATTACTCAATAATGGTGGTATGTGAGAACAAAACAGGGATAATGGGTCTAATGTTACCCTGCTTCATTTTACAAAATGCAGGTTAATTATACCTACACCTCAAAATTCATTGAACTGACTTCATGAGAAATCCAGTCAGCAAAACTGGCTGATAATTGGAGCCTCTGCTTTAAGGGAAGTGGGYCTAAATTATTAATCTAAAATAAACAAGGAAAGTTTCTCACTGTAAAATAATTTATATTGTGTCAGTCCAGACAGTCCCTGATTAAGGTGCACATCTGCATCATTTCACCAGCTGGCTGAAATTGCAAGTGTTGGGCAGTAGTTCATGTGCATCTCCAGTGCAGGTGTTGTGGAGCCTTTCAACTTCATCATATTTGTTGAGGGTACTCTAACTGAAACTGTGTTCTTTCTCATGGTTAATTTGACGATTTTAATATGTTCCAAAAATTACCTTATTTTAACTGAKCAGGCAAGATACACAAAGAACAAARCAGCACATTTTGGGCTGCTTCATKTAATACCATCATTAGTCTGCAGTTATATACAATTCTAAAAAAACATAATAATCACTGCATGTCACTGAAAAATAACTGTGCAGATAACTGTAGCTCAGAGAAAAACTAGCCCTCTTTTTATTTTATAACTTGCAACTGCTTAAACTGTAGTTAACTGCTATAGTTAACTGACTTCTTTTTCATAAGAAAGTCATAGAATCATGGGWTGATTTAGGTTCACAGGGRCCTTCAAGATCATCTACTTCCAACCYCCCTGCCATGGGATTCCATTATGTTTCTCCATTGGAAGGAGTGTATTTTAAATTACATTCTGTGGAAGAAAGAGAAATGTTCCTGGTTTTTTTAGTGAGTAAAGGATTTAAATGAGCTTTTCACAATTTAAGGCTTTTCCAAAGGSTGAGGTTTTGTTTCTTCTTCTTGYCTTTACCTACAAAAAAACCTCTTAMCATTATTTTTCCCTGCCTCAGGCATTCAGTTCCTGTTTCAGTTACTCCAGTATTTTTCCTCTTTATTCTCTCCTCTTTCCTTTATCTGAGATTTCTCTTTGACTTAATCTCATTATGGCTGTTTAAACTGGAAAGCTTTTTTTATCATTGTTCTGAACAATGCTGAAAATGGTTGTTAAGAGGCAGCTTTGGAAATAATGCAGTTTTATTTATATTTTCTACCTGTAAAACTGAGAGAAAACAGAACTGTCAGATACTGCCATCTGTTTGTGCCAGGAAACCTGAGGCAGTCCTGACCAAGCTATTSTTTAGCCTTTCATAGCCTTATTTTTCAACCTAATCCATGCCCATATTTTGGTTTAGTCTGAAGGAAAAAGCCACACAAATGCTGGAGATGCAATTTATGAAGTTGTCAGCCTGCAAAGAGAATCTGCCAGAGAGGAAGAATTAGTCACCCCAACAAGTGGAGGAGGGCCCCTGTCATCCCAGGAGGATGAGGCAGAAGAAGGTAAGGATAAACAAGCACACACAGTTTCCATGGGTAGTACTGTTGTATTTCTGCTGTTAATTTAGTTCTTTAATTCTTAATACAACTGCTTTGGACAAAAATAYCACCAGTATTTTTCTGTTAGGATTTGATAGTATTTTTGCCAAGCCATWGTTTGGATGTTTTCCAATGGCAGCAGCAGAGGTGTGTCCATCTTTGTGTGCTTCAAAATGCTTTGCTGAGGCACCTGTGCTCTGCCAGCARGTCAGAAAATGTTTCACAGAGGGATTGTCTTCTGCTCACAAGTCATTTGCCTTGAACCTGCTGTGCTGCTGAAGCGGACAGCCTGAAATTAGGCTTTGAAATGGCAGGGTTTTCAATGCCTGTTTTTAAAGAAAAGCAGAAAAAGATCCCAGATGGACTCACATGGGGAATTTCCTGGCTGCTTAACATAGTTTCCCTCACTTACATCTAGGGTTTATTGAAGTACCTCCTGGTTCAGTTCAGGATTGCTATAGTTCATGGACCCAGTGTATTTATCTGCCTGTCCCTTCCAAAGCTTACATACCTCAGTATTTTTCTCACTGGTCGTTTGTTTTTTTTTTTCCCTTGGGGGTGGAATTTTTTGCTTTGTTTTGTCAATTTGAAGGCCATTGGCCTGCTGTTGTCTCTGTGCTCTGAGGGCTTAGCCCATAGCATTCAGTATAGGCTTTCCATGTGCCATTTTTGATCTGCATGTCTGACCTACCAGGAATTGTGATTGTTTTACCAAGTTTGTCTTCAGATTTCTGATACTGTTCTGTCAATACTGTAAAAAGTCTCACTCACTACTATGGAAAAATTCTTCCTTGGTTCTTAGTTTGAGGTAAGTATTGGATTTTRGCTTGTGCACTGTCAGAGCCCTGGSRTTAACACAGGCTGSAGCAGGCAGTTGTGGTTACCCTCACAAACCAACCCCCCACATGCCCAGGTGACCCCAAGCTTGCAGAAMCCCCCCAGTGAGGTGCTCTTGGGACTTTGATCTGGTTCCTGAAAGGCAGGGCAATAGGCACAGATCAGCAGTGTCAGTCACCCCTTTGTATCAAGTACCATTCTTGAATGGTCAAAGTTCTGTTTTCTCCAAAGGAATTCTGTTTCACTGGTGTTTGGGATTGCTCTGCTGTTCATAGTGAGAATTAGTTCAGGTTTGGAACCTGTAGAGTTACACCAGTGGAGTGTAATTCAGCTGTTGATGCTCTTTTCATTGCTGGGTGTGTGAGTTATAGAGCCAAATTGATTTCTGAGACTTGTTTGATAGGTTAGAGTTCAAATAGGTGAACACTTTGTTTTTTTCCCCAATCTTGCTGTTATTGGGAAGAATGCAGCTGTTGCAGAATGTGATGGATGCAGCACAATTAGGAATAACATGGATACTGTCCTCTTGGTACTATGACAAATTGGCTTCATCCTATTACAGAGACAAAGTATTCCAYTGGAGTGTGAACCTAAGATTAACTTGTGTTTAGCTCCCTAATGCCAGTTGCCATATTTTAAATGTAGATGACTTCCTAAGAGAAGACATTAAAAATATGATGTGCCTCTGTTCTCATGGAAACCACATTTAGAGCTCTGTGCCCAGCAGTTCTTTATCCTGGAGGATATGCAGGTTCAATGAGTCATTGGCAGTTTTTCTAAATAAATCTCTTCATTCTTTTTTTTTTCTTTTTTCTTTTTCTTTTCAGGGTACTAATTATGATGATGGAAAAAAACCCCTTGAGTTTACAATGTCTTGTCTTAGCCTTGGAAGAAGGCTTTCTCTTTTTGGATGTTGTGTGATAGCTACCTGGCTGTATAGGTTCTTTTTACTTTCCTCTTTTTTTTATCTTTTTTGTACTTTTTCCTTATTTGCCCACATAATATTCTTTAATTGATTTCAAAAGCACTATACATTGCATTTTTCTTGTATAAGAATGCACTTTATCTGATTCCTGCATGCACACAGCTCACTGGGATGTCTTGTGCCATGAGTGTATGAATAAAGATGGTCATTTAAAAAAAAGGCATTTTCCAATACTCTTTTCTTTTTGTTTTAATGAAAGGCTAAACATGGTACCTGCCAATAATGATTTTAAATAATCACTATATTTAAGTTAGGCCTAGTATCTTTCAACAACTCCTTGTAGAAAATGGAGATCATATACTCTCTAAATAACATTCTTAGCTCTAAATATTTTTTCCCATTTCAGCTTGATTTTTCATGTGAACAGCTATATGAAAACATAAGACCTGTRCTAAGATTGTGCAGTTGTTACTTAGACATCTTTCAGGTCAACCTCATTTTTGTTTTTTAATGACTAATATKGTAATAGATATTTCTGGCAATCCAGTCACTTTTGGTCCCTTGCTTTGGAGGTTATAATTCAAAAAATRCATTTAATTTTAATAATCTCTTGTCAAAACCTAGAATGTAAAGTGCACTCCTTAATAAGAAGCTTTCTATTAAATTCTAAATATAATTTAAAAAAGATTAAAGTGCATAATGAGAAAATTCTTACACTTTCTAGAAAGGTTTCAAATAAAGGGGATTTAGCTATCAGCTTTTATTAATATGCAGAAAAGTTCACTGTTAGCATTTAATCTTGAGTAGAACCTTGTAACAATGTGCAGAGCCCAGCTGGCTGAACTCCTTTTTTTCCTTTCTGGAGCATTAAGAAAGGTGAGAGCATGGCCAGAATTGATAGTGTGGACACTGCAGTACWGAAAAAAGCCAAGCTCAGAGAGCATTTTATTGTGCTATTGTTCTGTGGAGGATGGAGTGGCTGCCTGCACTTGGGAGCCTAAGGACTGGGGCAAGCAGCTTCCCAGGAGCAGCATTTAAAGGAGGAATAAATAACAAACAGAGAAAGGATGAATAGGTTGGCTGCTTTTAGCAGCAGTGCTTGCTCAGACCATATGTGAAGTGATGACCTTCCTTTGGCTCTAATATTTGAATTATTGTGGTTTTTTTCATGACACATAATAATTCAGGAGAGCACTGGATAACTCCATGTGAGTCTCTTCTGGAGTCAGGATCAAGTTGGAAGGCTAAGGATCACTGTAAGCAGGAGCACTTCTGTTCAAAACTAGGAAATAMTCTTTAAGCTGATTGTTACTGAGTTGAAGGTACTTTTGCTGAAGCTTTCTGTGGTCCCAGGTGCCTGGTTGGGAGCTCTTTTCCCATCTGGGAGCTGGCTGCAGAATAAGCACAGTGTGTTTAGCAGATATCCTGGAAGAGGTAAAAGGTAATTCAGGTAAAAAATGCCTATCATAAAGAAGCTTCTGAACATCAGCTGTAGGGTGCTTCTGGAACAATCTCAGAATACTTCCAGGAACACAGAACTGTTTCTGTTTTATTTGCCAAGAAAATAAATAAACTGAAGAAAGTAAAACTTSAATCTTCCTGCTCCCTCCAGCCATCTGAACACTTAGAACAGAAAGATAGCCAATAGAAAAATTCCCTTCAGGGGTYTGGAAGCTCAGTGTGGAGATGGTAGGATTTGACAGTGAAAACAGACATAAAGAATAAGGGAGCATGAAGGTTTGAGARGAGCTCTGGGGGTGTTGTGCTGGTCTCACAAAGGAAGGTGTGTGCAGGAAATAATCAGAGATGATGAGCCACAGGAAATCAGAATGCTGTGTAAGTGTTGTGGGTTTGTGGAGGCTGCTTTCAGTGCTCAGGAAAGCAGAGGAGTAGAGGAGGTGATGCTTCAGGAGTGACCAGAACCACTGAGAGAGGATTGAGTGATAAAATAGGGGTTATGATGTGAACAAATCAGGGTGATTGTGTGAGAAAAGTTACGTGACTGCTGTGGAAATAGTCAACTCTGCATTTTAATCCAAATTTAAAATAGCWTTATGTACTTGACAGGAACTGTTTGTTATATTAATTCAGCACAGAGTAAAGTTGGTGGGTGCTAAATAAGATCAATTAAATCTGTCTTGGAGTCTTCTTGCTATCTCCATAAAAATGARCTAGAACATCACAAATCCTAAATTCCTGAGGCCATTGGGCCAGTAGCTACCTCCAGACAAGAACCCTTCCTGCAGTTCCACAAGAGAAGAATTTTAAAATACAGACACCACTAAGAATAGCATCCAAATGAAAAAAAAAAAATATTCCTGACAAGACTGATGTCATTTTGTGGACTCTCCTGTCCATAAAAGAATCCAAAATGGATTATTTTCACACCTTACCAGTTCACCTAGGTTATTAAAAACCATAAAATAAATGCACTCAGTTGACTTCTACAGCTATTATTGTGCTGCCAAGAGGAATTGTGATCATGTGATACTTTTCTWATTATATAAAAAAATACTGAGTGCAGAGGACTTGTTMTTTTTGATATGGTGGCAGTTGATAGTTACCGTTGTATTTAGATTTGTTCATGCAAGTATGGCCTTTGTGTTACAAGGGGAGTATTTGAAATGTTTCARATTTGATTTTGACTTCTGTGGGTTGCAGAAGTATGTAATGAAATTGCAAGATTATAAATTAAAAGGAGAATTGGGGATTTTTAAGGTTTTTTCTGTTCCAGGAAGTGGAACACACGCAAGGACTGTGATTTATCCTGAGCTCTTTTCTCTCTCTCTTCTCCCCCAGTGTCCASTGGACACTCCTGCACAGAGTTTGTGGGAACACTCTGTGGGGAGGGATTTTCTGTGATCAAATTGGTTCCTCATACTTTGTGAGGTTCAAGGCAAAATAATTCCYTAATTCTGGCCTGCAGTTTGTGAATGCTCCAGGGAAATCTGTTTATGCCTCTGCTAGAAAAAGCTATTTGCAGATAAAGGTAGGTTTCAATTCTGTGGGATCATAGTGAATTCTGTTTCTTGGATTTCAGGCTGTTTGGGTTTTTTATGACTTTCATAAAGTCTCTTCAGATTGTGGTACAAAATAGACACAAAATGAGCATAAATTGATGTTTTCATCTCATCTGGAAGCAATTGCAGATTATTTTGAATGATTTGGATGCTTTATTCATTAGTGGTTGTCTTTCCTTGTCTGTCTGTAATCAGTATGAAMGCAGTTTCAAAAGGGATTTGCAATCCTGCTGGCTTATTAGGAATTCCAACTTCCTGTTGCTAAAGGATCTTCTCAGGTTTTCAGTCATCAATGTTGGGTGGCCTCAAGCTGTCTCTGCTTCGATAATTGCACATTTAATATAATTCTACAAATTAACCACTTTTGTATCAAGATTATTAAAAAGACTTGTCAACCAAGTTCCCCTGACATCAGTGTGAGATTCTTCTCTTTTTGCTCATCAGCTTTCTGGTGTTTTGTGAGTGCTTTCTAATCTAAGTGCCTGGCAAACTGCCTGAAATGTCAGGCAATCCATGACTTCTCTGGGATTCTGACACTGATACTTGTTTTTCCTCATTGATTATATCAAAGATGGGARTAGATTCTGATCTACAGATTCATAAATTCCTAATGCATTGCCTTGGAGTTGTGACAACAGCCCCAGTTTAGTTTCCTTGCCTGTTCTGTGGCATGGCAGGGATCAGACAGCACAGTACATGTGGAAAATGTTTGTGTTTACAGAACTACCTCCACTGTGCAGTTCAGTTGGCTTTGTCATCTGTGTGGGAGCAGAACTACTGAACTGAAGCAGTAATTCTTCTCCACTCCCTTTTATTCAGCTTCAAGCATTTGTACATCAAACTTAGAGATGTCAGAGTGGCTCAATTTTATGTGCAGTACATGAGGGGAGGATCATCTCTTGGATGCCCAGTTAAGGTTTATTTTTGGGACATTTTAAAAATAATTCTCATTTCATATGACAGTGATGCAGGGCCTGTGCTGAAAGTATATGGCACAGAACAAAGTGTTTTAAAGGTAGGGTGTGTCAGATACAGATAAAGATAAAAGGTAGGGTTTAAAATGCAGAATTTGTTGTATTAAAAAGAAAAAAGACCATTTTGGCTGGCCATTGCACACAACCAGCAGAACAGGACTGCTCTCAAGTACAAGTGTGGSTCCTTTGGGAGATTCTTTGCACAGCCCTTGACATGTGAAAACAGTGCAGTAGGRTGTGCAGTGAGGGAAAGGCAGAGGTCATCCAGCTGGGTGCTGTGCCACCCTCTCTCAGTGTCCATTAAATGCAGGGCTTGGGATTCACATGTTGGGTTGCATAAAGAAGCAATGGAATTTGTAGCCTGTTTGCAAGGTAATCAAAATGTTGTGATTTGTCAGCATTAGATTTTGCTTGAATGATTGTAAATGAAAAATATGTGTCTTATAATTCATAAAGAAGAGTGAGAATCAAAATAGTGGGTTTTTTCTGTTGCTGGTTTGCATTTAGTGAAAAATTCTGTTCCCTTTATTTTTTGTTTTTACTCTCTTTACATGTACTTCAATAGCTGCCAAATGAATTTTTCAAGTTTGTTATGTAACTAATGTAAACAAAGTTCTTGTGAGCAAAATTCAGTGCAAGTTGTCTTTGTTCAGATYCATTAATATGTGGTTTTTTGCTCTTGATTATTCCCCTTCCCTCTAAATAAGAGAATATACTGGGGATTGTAATTTCATAAATCAGTTATTTGGAAATCCTTCTGTTCATAGAAGTATTTTGTAGTGCACTAAAAAGCTCTGAAAATCTGCCTCATTTAATACCAGAATGGCTTTATGACTTAGACTTTGTTTCACTCTCATCCTCCCTGGCAGAACTGGAGTTCATGCTCTATAATTCCCTGTTATCTTAGAAATGAAAATCTGCTCTCTTTTGTGGCCTTTCTCACCATCCTCTTTTCTCCTGTGTGCATGGGMAGGTTCCATGTCAGTAATGCTCTGTCTTGTGCCCTGATAATAGGGTGCCAGCTTCAGCTCCTCCTTCAGTTTTGTTCTTCTCTTACATAAAACTCAAACGGCTCGTATTTGAATTATTCCAAWTCTATTCCCACCTATCTTAAAGACCTGATTTCCTGCTCCAGCTGTATTTTTCAGCTCCACCTACTCTTTTTATTTCATGTGTAACAGCTTCTCAATTAAAACACATTAAATAACATATTTTTTCCTTCACATCATTGCCCAAATCCCACCTGTTCATTTTTTATCTCTTTTATTCATGCTTTTCTACTCATTTTAGGAGGTACTTCACTTATTTACTTCTATTCTCAGCCTCTCTGAAACAACTCTGTAGTTTTCCATCTTGCTTCCATTTTTCTTAACTGAAAAAGGAGTCTGACTTCTGAGATATTGTCATATTTCAGATGGACTAGTAGGATTTCCTGAAGAAGAACTGAACCACTCAGAAAAGCTGCTCTGTAGCTGTATAACTGCTGTAAAATACAGATGAGGGGAGTATTGTTTAAAGCCAAATTTTGAAGTGTGATGCAGAAACCAGCCCACAGAAGAAAACCATCCCAAACCAASCAAAYAAAAAAACCCTTTCACTGTAAAASTGRGAAGATGAWAAATGAAGTTCAAGCATGTTAAATACCTCAATTTTTGTTGATACAACAAAAATTTATTTCCTCAGGCCAAAAATGGGAGAGCCAATGAACAAAGTTGAGTCTGTGATTCCCTGATGAGGGAGAGGAATCTCTGTGCAGTCTGCCTTTGCTCTGAATTGGTTTCCTGGAGAATTTTGTTCCAGTCTTTGCCTAAGCAGTCAGTGCTGCTCTAGGTGCTGTGGTTTCCCTCTGAGTATGACCTCTGTTTGATACCCTGCACTATCAAAGTGAGAGATGGGAAAGAAGAGGCCAAGATTTATGTTCCTCTGTGTATGTTTTTTCCTGTGGGGTATTTGCTTATGCTAGTTACTCTGTAATTCTGGTTTGAACACTGGATGGCTCAGTAYTTTGTTTGAACATCTCTCATCAAGAAAAAGTGCAGACTGGAGGAAAAAATGGGAAATTTGTCCTTTGAGGAAATGAGTATCCTAGAGAAGAAACAATAAAGGATAAGTTTTCTTGTTGGTGGTTTTTTTTTTTTTTGTAAGTGAGATGTGCTAAAATTGTTTAAGAGAAAAAAAGAAAAGTAATTGGCATAAATCACAGGTGAGAAAAAATTAGGCTTGAGCTGAGAAATACAGTGAAAAAAGCAGTAAAATCCTTGGAATGAACTGACAAAATTATGTATATCCATAGAATGCCAATTTTTTCTTCTGTTAGATTCACCCTTTTGTAGCTTGTTCTTGAGTGTCCCTGCAAGTTTTTGAGAGATGGCTTTTTACACATTTGTTTGTGTGTAGGTACAGTCACAAAACAGACAGCATCTTATGTCATCTCTCCCAACCCAAGGAATACCTGTGCAAGCTTCCATATTCATCTCAGCAAATGGCAAATATCCAAAAGAAGCAAGTGCCAGAAGGAACTTCCAGTTCAGTCAATCTGCCTCTCTGGGACTGGAGCAAAAGCTCCTGAAAGTGGCTTCTAAACATGTGACTGTCCAAGGCATCATTGGGAGCCCCCAGCWGAGATTGATGAGGGACAAGTCCTCCTGACCCACCTCATCCTTTCTGTGACAAGGTGCCCATGCTGTGGGCAAGGGGTGGGCAGTGGGTGCTGCACACCCTGGTTTTAGCAGGGACTCCAGCACTGTATCCCAGTGTCCTTACCATGAAATCAGTGATACAGGCACTGCACAAGGTGACAGTGATGTGGGTGCAAGGTTGGTTGGGCTGCTGGCATGAAAGAATCAATGAATAGTGCAAAGTGTGGCTGGCAGCCAGCAAACAGTGGTGTTTTGCAGGGATCAGTGCTGATAAATGTCTTTRTTAATCACCTGTGTGACAAGACCAAGTGTGCCTTGTGACCAAGTGTCACCAAGTGTGACCAAGTGCTCAGTGCTGTGGAGGGCAGGGCTTTACTCAGAGGCACCAGGACAGGCTGCAGAAAGGCARGGCCTTGTGAAGTTCAGTGRAGGCAAGTGCTGGGTCCTTMCCAGTGGCACAACAAGCTCCTGTGACCAGACAGGCTGAACACAAACTGGATAAAGTCMCTKTTTCACAGAAGTGTTTGGAGATGGCAGCAGACAGCMTTTGGAAAACMAGTSCCAGGACMCCCTSCCAGCACAGGCAGCTGAGGCCAGCGTGGGCTGTTTGCAGCAGAGCAGGGAAGGAGCAGTGCCTCTGCTCAGCCCCTGGGAGGCTGTGTGTGAGGRCAGCCAGSTCTGGGCTCCTGTGCAGGACTCACAGAGTCTGGAGTGGCCAGTGCCAAGCTGGGCAGATGGCAGGAGCACAGGGTGTACAGGGAGAGGCTGATGGGACTGAGTTTAGGCTGGAGAGGAAAATGTGTTGCTGTCTATGTCTGCTACATCAGAGGAGTGAGTAGAGGTGGAGCCAGGCTCTTCCCAGAGGTGCTTGGTGACAGGCTGAGAGGCACCAGGCACAAGTTGGAACCCTGGAAATTCTGGCTAGCTAAAAGGATGTTTTTGGTGGGTTGGTGTTATGAGAAAGGTTTGAAATATACCCCAAAACTTGATTGAAACCAAATGAGGTTAGATGTTGGTGCCAAAACACTTGATTGTTTTATTTAATAGTAAAAGAGGCAAGGAAAGAACAAAAGAAAGAAAGAAACAGAAAAAGAGGTGGTGGGGTGGGGACAGGGAGGGAGAGACAGGGGTTACATAGGAACATAGCACCCTTCTGAGGGTCCCAGTGATGTCTCATGGCTCCCCTCCATCTGGTCTCCTTGCTGGTGAGGGTCCCCCACTGCCCTGCACTGGGAAATATAGACTCCATTGGGTTAATGTACCTGTTGCCCAGGTGGGGACACTCCATGCCTCCTCTGGGGAGGGCAGGTTTGACACTGTCCCTTGCAACACTGCAGATCTGTTGCATCCTCTCTGGTGCAGGGTCTRGGGGTGCCTTTGATGGGCCATGTCACCCCCTGTGCTGTCCCTCACGTGGATGTGGCTGTTCCTAGGGGGAAGGGCCCCACACTGAGCTCCTCTCACAGCAGAGGAAGGGCACTCACTGCCTCTCACCAGAGCCTGTTTCACTGCACAGTCAAAGCCTCTCCTGTCCCCCACCCTGTGGTGTGAGGGTCTGTGCAGCCTGGCAGCTGATAGCCCTGGGGCTGTAGTCTCCACCCCCGGGGAGGTAAGCTTGATCCCTCTGTGAATAAATTCTTCTTCCCCAGCCCAGACCTGAGTCACTTTATCTGATCTCTATCAATATGCAGTGCAGGGTCCCACTCAGGGTGTGGTGGTCTTAAGCTTCTGTTTTTATATAGTTTTGCTATAATAGACAGAAGTCCATGAAGATGTTTAAGCTGTAAATTACAGTATTTCAGTCTCTGACAGGAGGTTGCCTTGTTTGTTTTTAGACCATCAGTGTGGTCGAGTAGTGGAACAGGCTGTCCAGAGAGATTTTACAATCTCCTTTCTTGAAGGTGTCCATAACCTCACATTGTGGTGTAACTCAGGCTGGCAGCTCAGCCCCACACAGCTTCTCCTTCACTCCTCTGAGGTGGAGAGTCAGAAGGGTAACAGTGAGAAAAGGCGTGGGCTGAGATGGAGACAGTTCAGYAGGGAAAGCAAAAGCCATGTGCTCAAGCAAAGCTRAACAGGGAACTCATTCAGCACTTCCATGGGCAGGCAGGTGCTCAGCCATGCCCTGGGGAACAGGGCTCCATCATTGTGGGAGGATGAGTGGCATCACACTGAAGTTCCCTTCCTCCTCTGCATGCTGAGCATGATGCCCTGTGGTGTGGAACATCCCTTGGGTCAGGGGTTGGGGTCATCTGTTCTGACTGTCCCCTCCCAAATTCCTGTGCACTCCCAGCCCTCCTGGTGCTCCCAGCCAAAGCCAGCCCAGCTCTCAGGTCCTGGAGTGACCTGATCTAACTGGAGCTTGGTGGATCAGATGGGATCATAGCTGATCTCTAGAGSTCTCCTYCAGCCCAAAGTGTTATTCCATRCTGATTCCAGACRGAGCWGTGCTTGCTGTGGGAGTGTGATCCTTCAGGCTTGCTTTAAGAAGGCTCTAAATTCAGGGAATTGATTCATGAGGCATGACCTTTCTGTGAGTTTATGAATCATATTGCAATTCAAAACAGAGAACCTTGGAGACTGTTCCTGGGGGTGGTCTTACAGGCTGTTTGTGTGTACACACGTTCACAGCCCCAGGGTTTGTTCCCTTGAGATGTCATTGTCCACCTGCTCTGMCAAAGTTTAAGTTTTATTGCCCAGTTAATGGCTCTCAGAGGTCAGGGCAAATACAGGAGGAAGGARAAATACACAGAATGTTTAGAAGAAGGGATCTGTGGCTTTCCCAGCAGAATAAGGGTGGATTAAATCATGCTTTGGCAAATTCTGCTGGTTTATAGATGCTATGGAATGGGGAAAAAACAGTGTAGAAATACTCAGAGAAAAACATCTWCAGTTAAATATCTCTCTCAGCATCTTTTTTTTCTTAGCTTATACCTTAATGCTTTAAGAGGTAAGAACATGTAAATGCTCTGTAGAATGGAACAAAGTAGAGGTTTTTAAGGCTGTTTATTCCTTTCCCTTTGCCCTGTTCTATTTTGAAGYTTGACGCTAGCATCTTTTGAAAGGGAGCATATGGCACTTCTAATTAAGGCCTGAGATTTTCTGACATACAACTGAATAATGCATTTCAAACASTGCCAAGCCTTCCAGATGAAAGCATTTTCTGGCTGAAGCACTGGAGTGTGTGTGCTGTGTAACACTGGTCTCCTTTGGAACTTCGAAGAACTCTGCCCAGAATACCAGCACAGTGAGAAATGGAGGGTTTGTTTCCTTAGGCTGAGGTCAGTGTTCCTTGGCAAGCTCAGCTTTGGATCCTGTAAGAGCTGCTGTGCTTTTTTGCTCAAAGGATTCAGTGTAGCTACATTTTGAAACGTTTTGGTSTGCCCCAGGGATTTTAGTCATCTTTGTCAGATTTCATTCCAGGCTGCAGGGTTTGTTTGTGTGTGTTTCCAACATTAACTCTTGTAGGGATGTGCTGTAGTTCTTCAGCCTCTCCAGAGAAATTCTAATCTCTTCCTTTCAGCATTTTGTGCCAGATTTTCTTCCTTTACTTTGAATGCATAARGCCTTTCTGAAATTGTGGTTTGTGATAAATTCCTGATGTGAGCTGGGTTTTTTGAGATTCCTAATACATGCCAATATCCTCAACATGTACCTTGTGTCTCTGAATGGCAAATGGGCTCATCTCAGAGGTTTCCTCAAATTCTTTCTTCTTTCCATGAGAAGTAAAGAACTGCATTTATTGTTGGTCCTTCTGACACAGTTGTGCAAATCAGGAGAGGAGAGAATTMAACAAATGCAATGCATTTGGTTCCTTTTGTTTTGTTAGTTATTGCCAAGTCTGTGTGGTGAGTGAGGAAATTGGCCTTTACACTATTTTTGGTAATTTTATGGGGGAAGCTGAGTCTTTGAATACGTTTTTTCCCTCAGGACACAATTGATTCCTTTGGTTACTGGGAAACCTATCACTGTGATATAAAATTGTAGTTTAAATTATAAACTTGGGGGTTTTAGATCTTATTTCCATCTTTAGGTCTAGTGAATGCATGCAAAAGCTTGGGAAACCTTAAAATCAAGTGTTTTGTAGATTTGTGATGTGGGTGGTTATTATCTTGTTTGGATTATTTTTCATTGTAATGGGAAGTATGTAAATGCAGGTTGGGCTGGTATTTGGGGACTGTAGAGCTGTGCAAACAGGTTCCAARCTGAAGCCTTTCACCAGTGTAGAGTTCATTTTGAAACACAGAGATTTCTGATCTGCTTCTGTCAGGGCAGCATTTTTGCTGTTAATTGTCCTTGCAATACAGTGATGCTCTCTTTGTCCTCACAGCTCACTGTCAAATTCAAGCACTGATGATATTTTATTAATGACTTGTATTTGACAGCTGCTAAGAAGATAAATTAGAGCTCTGTAATTGCAGTGAGAATGATAAGGATGAAGAGTTAACAGGGTAATTGCACAAGTACTGAAGATCCTCTTCTGCCTGAACTGTGTTGTCGAYATAGAGCTGGAGTTGAAGTGTTTAGGGCACCTGAGGGAATTCAGGGTATTAGATCAGCAACAGGATGTGACAGAGCTGTGTGCAGGAGGGTGTTGAAGGGATTTGGGGGGCAGATGTAGCTTTGGTTCTTCTTTTTTTGTTCCATTTTAATTTCTGGAGACAGTTTAGATGATAGGAGAGAGCAGCCTTGGAGCCCTCTCACACCAGACTGTCCATGGCTTCAGCAGCCTCTGGTGGCCCAGGGAAGCTGTGGCTGCACATCCCTGGGAATGTTCTAGGCCAGGCTGGACAGGTTTGGAGCAGCCTGGGCTGGTGGGAGGTGTCCCTGCCCATGGCAGGGGACTTGGATGGACTTTAAGGACCCTGCCACCACAAACTGTGCTGGGATTCTGTGATGATGGTAAGAGGCTTTGGCTCTTTTTGGCTTGCGTTTCCTGCTGAAGACACTGACAGCTGGAGCCTGTCAGCATCTGGTTGTTGAAATTGCACTTGTTTAATTCTTATCAATGTTTTATTCAGATAAAACTGGAAAAAAGTCCAAATAACTGCAAGGCCATGTTTGCATAAGGACTTACCATGTGGAGTTAGCCTGTCCAGCTCACTGTGGGCAGCTGCACAAGCCTGTGAGACACCTGGAATCCTAAAGAACACTTGGGTGGATGGTTTTTTAGGAATGCTGTTCCAGGCCCACATGATCCCTTCTGGGTTTGGGTGTTTTTTTAGATATATATATATATATATATATATATATATAAAAAACCCACATATGTATATATAACATACACATGCACACACACATATATATATAATATATGCATAGTGGCATATATCCCTCCCCAAGTGTTTCATTCTTAATAGCTAGGAGCTTTCAGAGCTCTCCTCTCTGTTCCATGCACTCTGACCTTTAATGTCACAGTCTTGGGTTTTTCCTGCTCATCTATGAACTTACTTCAGTACAAAAAATGATTTTGTGGCTCAGAAGGCTTCTGAGCTCAGGGTACCACAGGACAGCCAAAGGGATGTGGTGTGATGRAGCAGTGTTGTCTGCTGTGCTTTAGCAGAGACTTCTCTTCATGGGAAGTCTGGAGTGGGTGTGACTTTTAGGGAATACTGTGAAATTTCATTAAATGGAGACTTGACAGCCTTGAAACTTTTCTCACATAATGCTTTTCTAGGTCCCAGTCCTTTCTCTGGTAACTCTGCTGTGAATTATTCCCCATAAAGTTCTTTTAAACTTTATGATAACTTTGTTAATATACTTGTTTGGTAAAGTCTGCTTGACATTCTTTATGATTCCATGAMAATTTTGTATCTTTTATGCTTTTAAAACTGATATATTAAAAATAAAATTGTCAGAGACCTGTGTGTATGCATCTCTGTTGTCTGTGCTCTTGGATAAACCTGTACATGCTTTTGTTTTCTTGTTTTTCTGTSTTTTTACAGACAGTGATAATGAACTCTCCAGTGGCACTGGTGATGTGTCAAAGGATTGTCCTGAGAAGATTTTGTATTCCTGGGGAGAGTTACTGGGGAGATGGTAATGCCTAATTTCTTACATTAGATTTGAGATATTAACCTTTTATTTGATTTATGACACTGTGTGCTCCTGAGCAGGAGGTTTGAAATTCTTTATCTTACACAGTTCTAAAAACTAAAATGCAGGACACATAGAAGTGTAATTTTTAAACTTAATTTAAAAGGGACTTGTATGGATAACTAGGAGCTTCTTTTGGCAGCTCTTTCCCACAGCATGTGAAAAGTCTGGTTTTGTTCAGTGTTTGAGAGTGTTTGTATGTGCTCACACACAGGTGTGAGCTTTCCCTGGCAGAACTTTCTGGTCATTTGAGGCTGGCTGTTAAATCCTCATGGAACTCAGTGCCAGGAGGGGACAGACAGCAACTCCCTTGTGTCCCACCTGAGCCATGCATGCCAGCTGCTGTGCATTTCACTGGGTTAGAAGCACTCTTCTTTTTCTATTTTTGTTCATGTGCTATATGTAAGCACTTGATAGGGAATCTAGAAAGGCTGTGAATCCTCCCTGCAACACTTTGTGTTGGTGAGTAAAACCAAGAGTATTTGTAAGGCCAGACTATGTTCTCAGCAGTGTTACTTGTGKTGTTTATTGAAGTGCTTCAGTAGCAGTGCATGCTGTGCCAAGAGAGGAGAAAGTCTGTTTGCTGCCCTGGAGAGACCTGAGCAAGTGCCAGAACCACTGACTTGGTTTTCCCTGTGTAAATCAGCAGCTCCTGCTGCTGGAGACTAAAATAATCAGAGGCCCTTAATCTGGAATGGTCTGTTTCCTTTTCCTAATTCCARAAAGAGAGATGAATCACATTTTCAGGATTTATTTGGGCAATTCCTCCCTTTACTTGGCTGCTCTGTAGCTTTGGAGGAACAGCCTCTTACTGCTGACCTCGTGTGTATGGCACTCTCACACAGAGCTTTCTGCATGAGGCATCACAGGGTTTTGCTGAGTTTAACTGAACTTGCCCCCTGGCTGTTTTTAACTATTCTGTCCAAGTTTCTGACCTTAATCCAGGATCCAAGATTGGAAGATGCTACTTTTGAATTTAACATTTTTTTTTAAAAAATTCATTTATCAGTTGATTCTTCTGCTTTTAACCTGTGTCCTTGACAAATACCTGGACTCTGTGGATAAGCATGCTGAAGTAAAAAGACACCCMCAGCTCATGGCCTTAAGTTTCATGTGTCCAACTATTTCTTCTGGTTATTCAAGTATACCAGTCAACAAGACAAAACATTTAAGACTTTTGGAATAAACTTACTTTGGAATCCTAATATGACTTACACATAGACCAAGAGAACTGTTTAGTAGTTAAAGCAGCTTAAAATGAGTTTAAAATGGGGTGAGAAAAGGGAGATCCCAGACTCTTTGAAGACTAGCAAAGTTTCCTTCAAGTTTGAAGGAAATTGCTTCCTTCCATAATATTGCTTGAGACACCCTTGAAGTTTGAATCCTTCAGGGGTGTCTCAAGCAATATTATGTCTGGAGAGAAATTCAAATCTGTAAACTACTTAAGTTCTTGAATAGTGTTGTGTTACATTTGAAGAACAAAACTTAGGTGAGAAATGGTAAGGGTTTGAAAGCTAAAAATAAATCAAAAAAAAATCTTCCAGTGTGTTGAAAACTGTGCCATATGTTAGTAGAAGATAAGTGCACTTTTAAAAAAGTAAATAAACAAAAATTAACATTTCCACTTGGGGAAATGGTGTGCTGATTTCTCTCTCAGATGAAAAATTTCTTGCATTTTAGTTRCTTTTTGTCATTTCATTAAAATGTCAGTGTAACCTATTGGACTCAGCAAAAACACTGCTCCAGGACTCTCCTTCAAGCATATAAACAGMAATAAGAGGAAGACAATGTACCAAAAAGCTAGATCAAACAACTGAAAARTAATGGCAGATCTATTTATTTTACYATTTACTGCACCCTCAGCATTRAAGTTGTTCYTGCCAGCTAAGCTGCTTTAGCTGACTGGTCAACTGTTCCTTAAAAAAAAAAAGTAGTAGCAGTGATCAGTAAGAGTCTTTGATCAGAAAATACATGTTTGTCAGGTTGGAGCACAGTCTGTGCTTTGCTGCTCTGTCCTTGYTCTCTGATATTTTTAAATGGATTTTTGAGTTTGTGCAGGAGAATTGCAGCATTTTGTAACAAGTTGAAAATGTCAGCATCTAGGAATAGTGACCCCCCATGTGATAAAGGATGAGGTTAGAGTAAGACAAGCTTTTATTGTATGCTGCCTTCTGTTCTGAGGCAGGATTAAGGATGTGCAGGCTGTTTCCCAGAGAGCCATGCAGTACTTGGGRAGCTGCCTGTGGAAGTGAGCACTGCTGTCCAGCATGGACTCATTGCTGAGGTGCTACCTCTGCCATAAAATACAAATCYAGGGCAGAGCCAGTGAAGTCTGGTGTTTAATTCTCACTTGGCATTATGTTCAGGATGTGTCACAGCAGGTGTGTTAGTTGTTKCCTTGTTTGTGTTGTTTCCTTGGTGTTGCTAAAATGGCCCTGTTGTGTTTCTGTGGGAATGTCCCTTTTTGGCTGTTCASTGATCAGCTTGCCCAGTCCTCAGGGCAGCCCTTTGTTTCTCACATGGCACCCATGACCAGATCCATGTCATCACCAAACTAATCCACAACTAGAGCTTCAGCTTTCTGGTTATTTACTATAGATGTATTCTTCAACATGTCATAGTTCTGTAACTGCTTAGAGTATCTGGTCATAGAATCACTGAGTTGTTTGGGCTGGAAAGGGCCTTAAAGCTCATCTCATTCCAACCCCCTGCCAGGGCCAGGGACACCTTCCACTATCCCAGGGTGCTCCAAGCCCCATCCAACCTGGCCTTGAACACTGCCAGGGATCCAGGGGCAGCCACAGCTTCTCTGGGCACCCTGTGCCAGGGCCTGCCCACCCTCACAGGGAAGCATTTCCCCCCAGTACCCATGTAACCTGGCCTCTCTGTCAGTTTAAAACCACTCCCCCTTGTCCTATCACCATCTGCCCCTATAAAAGTTCTCTCCCTCCTTTTTATAAACTCCTTTAAGGTGGTGAAAGACCATGATGAGGTCTCTCTGGAGCCCTTTCCTTCTCCAGCCTGAAGGAGCTTTCCCAAGCTGTGTCCATAGCAAAGAGGTTCCAGCCCTTGGAACGTCTCTGTAGCCTCTCTGAACCCACAAAACCCAAACTTTTGTGTTTAGTGCTTTTCATGTTTCTGTGAATATTGGTTTCCTTTCTAGCTCTTCCCCATCTCAGGACTGTTAGGGTACTGTGACTGACTGCAAAATGGACTGAAAAAGATAAAACAAAAGTTTTTATTTGGGTATCTGAGGGATAAAGATGAAATTACTTGTCCTGCACAGCACACTTAAAAATAAAAATTTTTTTTAAATAATAAGGGTGTTATATAATCACGCTTGCTTCAGTTCTCAGGTAATTTGGAAAAATGAGGATATAATCTCCAAAGTACAGGCAAAAGAAATAGGTTAGAGTATCTTTGAAACTGAAACAGCAGTGATAATCTGTTAATGTGCTAATGACCTGTTTCACAGAGTGAGTACTCTAAACATTGACTGCAAATCCAGAGTCAAAYTGCAGGTTGGTTAATTAATCCCAGCTTGCTGGCATTTGGCTGAACAGCCATTCTCACCCCTCTGCTACCAGGAGAGCTGGGGAACACAGCAGTGGTCAAAGCTCTGGGAGAGCTCAGCACTTCCTGCTCTGAAAATTGTCATGAGGTTAAGAGTGCTTTGATCTAGATCAGCAAATACTGGTATTTCCAAAAGAGCTTTCCARCATCTGTGGCTGAAAGCTCTGTAATACTGTGCACATGCAGTGATGTTTGTATTCCTGCATTTCTTTGTGTGTGTGTGTGTGTACAACCAGATAGGCAAACACAGCTCAGAGCAACAGAGAGATTTGTTTGAAATAGCAGGATTGTACAAATGTGTGCAAGTGCTCCTGTTTTGTGGCACTTGGAACATACTCTTGGTATGAAGTGTGGAACTTCAGTCTTCATAACAGTACTCTTAGAATTGTCTTTTATTTGTTTTCCAAAATTTATTTTTCTGTACAGATTACATTATCTTTAATTTATTTTTCTTAAATCTAAGCCATATATATGTTGAACAAACATTTAAATTGGATTGTCTGCACAGATAGCATATTTTTCTCTTGGAATTCAAATTGTTCTTCATTAGCCAACTTAGTTCAATTTCTGCAGTTGTTTATTGTTAATTTTCATTAATGTCTCCATACCTAGAGAATTTGGATATCACTACATTTTGCCACTGGTCCTTACTGTAAATCCTTGCAGAGTTTTTGCTTTCCACCTGACAAGCACTAACTACTGTAACCAGGGAAAGAAAAGTTTGCCAGTTGCTGACTCTACTTTAGTGAATAAAGGTTTTTTAAGTTCTTAGTCTTTCTTTTGACTGCTGCAGCTGGAGTATAACAGTTGATCATCTTTGTTTCAGGCACAACAACCTCGTGGTGAGACCAAATGGGTTGTCCACCCTGGTGAAGAGTGGTGTTCCAGAAGCTCTGAGGGCAGAGATCTGGCAGCTGCTGGCAGGGTGCCATGACAACCAGGCAATGCTGGAGAAATACAGATTGCTCATCACAATGGTAAGGGACTTATTCTTTGCTTCTTTGGTTCACTTTGCTTTCCTTTGCTTGAGATGAATTCTGCTGGGCAGCAGTGGCAGGGCAGCAGGAGAATGGAACAGTTTGACTTGTTTTAAATGGTTGAAAYTGTGATTATGTGACTTTCCCTCCTGCCATGGGTACCTGCTGCATGGCATTAGCAACAGCAATTACTGACCTATATCTGGAGTAATGCCTGGCATTCAGCTTTCTGTTCTCTTGCTGGGATGATAATAAGAACATCAGCTTGTTCAGGTGTTGGCTTGTGGGCTTTGTGAAAAACTCACACCCATGACTTTGTTTTTTCAAAAGTTTGGTTTGTATATGTCTTAATTTTAGGCATAAAAAAAAAATCAACCCAAACAAAATGGCACAAAAKTGAGTGTTTCTTCTTTCTGTTGTTTATTAGGAAAAAAAAAAAAAGTTAAAGCCATTTTGACCTAGCAGGAAGCCAGTCTCCTTGCTGTAAGGTTGAGCTGAGAGGAGAATCCTTTTGGGAATCATTGCTATTCTGTGTCCATCAGTGCAGGCTGTGAGCATTCTGAGAAGCCTGTGGAGCAGCTGGATCTCAGCTCTGTGCTGGCCAGAGGGAGGAGCTCTGTGGTGTGCAGCACAAGCTCTGRGCAGTGTCAGAGGTGATCTCAGTGTCTGGGGCTCTGGAGCTCTGTGCTGCAGGGCTCTTACAGCTCTGAGAAGAGCAGCAGTCTCAGATGTSCTTTGATTGGCAGCAGTGGATGGAGACCATTCTCTGTGCTGGATTTGTCACCTGGGTTATGAATGGTCTGTCCACACACCAATTCTGGGGTAGATGTGGTTACTCATTGTTTCCTTTCATAATGTTGTTATATTGTTTTGCTGCTTGTCCTCTTAATTTGACATCATTATGTATGTGAAGTTTAGGAGCATCCCCAGAGTGAGTGCTGTCCTGGTGGCTTCTTTTTCCTTTACCAAGAAGGAAGAATGTTGTGATAGTGTAAATTGTTCATTTTGGTGTTGTAGCTGTGTTCTGTTTTCCTTAGAAACCATTCACAGGACATCTGTCAGCTGTATGTTGCATCAAAGCCACCTCCATTATTTGCTCCTGCTTTCCAAAAGTGGGAAAGATGTTTGTTTCAGGGCAGAGGAGGGAGTGGAAAACTTCTAAAATGCAAGCTTTGTCTTGATAGTGGGGTCTTGTGCCTTCAAAAATACCTTGTTACACTTGGCTTTTCTCTACAGAAATATTGCAGTGAGGTCTATTTTAGAAGATTATATTTCATACAGTATTTAATATGAAATATTACAGTGTTACTGATGAAAATTTAAGTCCTCTGCTGAACTGAAGCATTTATGCAGAGGTTTTTTTCTAAAGTGAATAATTTTCCTTCTGGAATGACAAAACTTCTTCTGTAGTCTGTCTACCTAAACTGCTGGTGATCACATCACTTGACAATAAAAGACTCACGGAGAAATGAACAGGAGAGAGCCTGTGCCATACCAAAGCTGGGCCCATCTTTGGGAAGGGTTAGTGTGTGATCCTCCAGGAAAAATTGTCAGCTGTTTTTTTAAAATGAATTAATATCTGATACTTATGTCTGAGAATAGACCTTTTCAGTTTCATTTTGATGTGTCAGTAATGTGAATTAAGCAGAGAGAGTAGTAGAATATATATTTTAGTTGTATGTACTACTGAAATCTTAGTTGTAGTGTTACCTAATGTGTGTCAATAATAACTTGATGATGTTAAGCTTCAGAGTTATTTTAATTAATGGTATTAATGGCTGTTCACTTGCTTCTCCTGTATGGGAAGGCAGAACTGATTTCTTTTCTCTGCATTGTTTGTTTGCTACCATTCTAATATACCAACAATACAAACTTTATTTTTTCCTGTGATTAGTTATTCTTCCCATCAAACCCATCATTTTCATCTTGAGTCTTCCAGTTTATGTATGTGTTTGTACAAATTCATTGTCTCCTTGTATTTTGGTTGTTCTTGATGTTTCTCTTCTGSAAGCTGGATGTGTTTGTGGGTGCCTTGACCCCTTTAGCAATACATTCCTTGAACATGGGTGTTCCTGAGCCATTCCTGGGTGGGGAGAGCTGGTGATGCTCTGCACTGCAGCCCTGGGAATGAAGGGGGCTCAATCCCAGAAGTAGGAGGTGGTACAAATCTCTGTGCCCTTGAACCATTGCCTGCTGACACCCCAGAAGCTCTCTCCCTCAGACAGCTCCCTGCTGGTGCCCAGTTTCTGGAGCAGTCCCTGAGCTCCCRTGGTAACAGATCCTTCCTGAGCCTGCTCTCCCAGCCCCTCCCTGCTCMYCCAGGCTGACCTGCAGCCCYGGGTTAAACTGGCAATTGCAGCACCTCKCTGACAAAAGGGCACTGGAGACCACTAGAGAAATTACTGCCATGATGCTGTCACAGCTTGAGAGATGAACTCGATATCTGGAATTATGAGTACTGAAAACCTGATTTATGGTTGCCTCTTCTGGGCGCAGAGTGAAGCCTGCTAAAAACTCTGACTTCACTGCAGTGTTCCTGGTTAACTTCTGGTGAAACTGTGCTCACTAGTGAGAGCTGTACTGTTGGCAGGCCAGAAATGTGTGTCTTGTGATACTCTGAATGACAGCAGACTCTCCGCATTTAAATTCAGTTTAGAGACCATGCTATAGACACATTTATTGTTGTGTTCCAGGCTTGTGCAGCAGTGCTGTTAGATTGGCCAGCTCTCAGTCCTGCCACCTCAGGAATSTGGCTGTGCATTTATACTGTAAATCCATCTGTATGCAGAGCTCTGGAACCTGCTGCAGTGTTCCTCAGCTGCAGGAGTGCTTGGTTCAGTGTATTCTGTAGGAGAGGGTGATTTGGGGCTTGTTTTAGAGTGTCAATTCAGCTCTGAAAGCAAAATAAAATGTCACATTTAGAAAAGTCAGTGCTGCACTCACTTTCTCCAAAMGGCCTCCATGTCCTCTGGTCCAGTGCACTGGAGATCAGCAGTTTGTCAAGAATGATCTACTGAGCTGTGTTCCCTTTTCCCCAGATCAGAGCCTTCATTTCCCATCTCTGGGTGAGTTTGGAGTTCCAGGAGAGAAGGGAAAGAGAAATACTTCTGTTCTCACAGGTCCTGACAAGCACTCCCTTGCTCTCTCTTAGGTCTGCTGACTTCCAGCTCCATGATTACCCTGAGTTGCTCAGGAATTTTGACTGAAGCACAATAGAAGGCCTTGCATACAAYTTTAGAGAGTAGGAGTTGTGATTTGGCAGCTGCTTTGTTGCTGACACATATGTAAATGTGTTCTGTGTGACAATCAAAATCTGCCTTCCTTYCCTTSCTGGTGTGTGTGCTGTGGGCTCTTCACAGAGCTGCACATGGCACCTGACAGGAAGGGGAAGTCACACATACATCAGTCATTTTTATGTATGTAATTATTGTTCAGGAAAATAAAATCAGAGCAAGAAAAATCTGCTGTGATAATGAAGGGTTAATACTGGCACTTAAAGAGCTTCTGAAGAAGCATGTCTGATGTGTTTGTTAAAAGAATATAAGTAGAAAAAATGTGCACAAGCTGAGGTCAGTTCATTGACAGAGTTTTCTCCTGCCTGCTTGGCATTATTTCATCTTCACTGCTTCCTCTCCAGAGACTCCAGGACTTTTTCCATGCTGAGGTGTACTCAGAGCTCTGAGAAACTGGTGGGTGCCAAGCCACAGTGGAGCCTGTTCATGACTGGTGATTGTCTCCTGCAGGAATTGTGCTCCCCTTGCCCCACTGTGTCCTTGTCAGAACAGCTTCCAGCCACTGYCAGTGTGTAAATGAGGAGAACTTGGCTGTCACTTGATGGCAGTGATGCAGCAACTCAGCCTAAAATACTTGTTGCATCTGCATGGGGACAGGTGTTTTATTTATTGTGTCTTACACTGCTTATGATCAGAGTTTTGCTTCTCTRTTTTACATGGTTTCATTCTTGTATGAATTCTCACTCCTGAGTTTGTGGGGTGAGACTTTCTTCCTGTCAGGRCTGTGTGTAGTTGTGTAAGTAAAATGAGAACAGAAACAGGAGGCTGTCACTCACACTCTGCAGTTTGAAAACTTTGGGTTTAAGGCAGCATTTCTGATTCTAAGCTGTATGATTTATTCATAAAAGACTTCCAGTTTACAATAGGAATTCCCTTAAGAATTGAACTGGATGTTCATCTAACAGCATCTGTAGACTTAYTTTAAATGCAGCTGCTGCTGTGGTTTAAGGAAGCAAAACTTGTTTAAATGTATTAGTAGTTTTTTTAAAAGGAAGATTGGAAAAAGTAGATGCTGATTGTATTACATCACTCAAAACAGTGAAAGTTTGTGTAGGAATGAGAATGACTCAATGTCACCATCCAGTTCTAAAGCACAAGATTGAATGGCTGTTCTTCCAAATGGCTTGTAAGAGAACCAAAAATAAAGATTATTTGTTTGTTGTCATAATTTCCTTTGGCAATATGAGCATGTGCCCAGAGCAGTTAGAGATGATAACTAATTAAAKGGTCAGGCTTCAGAAGGCTTGGCCAAAACCCAGCTTTTTCTGCTGACTCTTTTTGGTGTTTTGTGGCTGCACCAGTAACATTTCAAGTCACTCCACATAAGAGTGAAAATCCTAAGAATTCTTCCATGCTCTGAGAGGCATTTGGGGATTAAATATTGCCATACCACGAAAACAACCTATTTCAGTAATTTAATAATTTGGAAATGGCACTGATCAGAGGTATCTCTCCTCCAGCAGTATAGTTGTCATGCAGTGGTGAGCAATTGTAGGAAAGTATTCTCCATTGCTGCAGAARGTGGAGCAAATGGATTGGATTTGGGGCTGGATGAAATGAATTGATTTAGAGTTAATAGATGTAGTTTACTGTTCAGTTTGGACCAGCATTATTTCTGAGTACTGTGAGACAAATCCTCTTTTTTTAAAGCAAAAAAGAAAAAAAACCCAGAAGTCAAGGTTGTGGGTTTCTGGAATTGTGTCTTGTCCAAAATGAAAAATTAGAAGTAGGATAGATGAAAATAGCAAATGCTGTTGTTGAAGTTTCAACATGTGCTGAAGCACAAACTTCCATTTAYTGAATTAACTCTAATTACCTGTTCCTTGGTGCATCTGTCTTTGAACTGAGCTCCAAGGACTGAAGATCAACTTTTGTGTAAACCTAATGTAGAAATGTATTTATTTCTTAAATTTTGAGTTTTGCCAAACCGTTCAAACAAGAAAAGGTATTTGCTTATTTGTTTCACACTTAACATTTACTTGGCTTTTTAATGTTTATTGCCAGTTTGCTTGCATAGCAAAAGGAAGACTAGGGAGATCACAAGTGAGTCACTGYTTCTATCCAGAAAAGATTAAATGCAGTTGACTTTGAAACTGGTGCCTTGATGCCATGTTTGTGTGGTTTTGTTCATTTAGTTTTTTAATTTATTTTAATTGTGTGAAGCAAATACAATTTGTGTGRAACAGTTTAGCTGGGAATTGGGAGAATTCCTTGCACAGGAAGGCTATTTCAGTGTGAGTAGAAAATGAATTAAATTTGTTATTTGCAAAGTACCAAAGGGTGTTAAGTTAGCACCAAGAAGGGGGAAGAGGAATATTTTTTTGTCCCAGTGGCATCGTGCAGGGTTCCACTGCTCAGTGTTCTGAGACTAATTAATCAGTAAGGGTGTCTAATTAAAAAGATGACTGTTCACCAGCTGCCACAGCAGGCTGGTTAATGGACTGAAACATTAGAGGCTTTTTGTAGGAAATATTTGYGTTCAGACTGCTGCATCTGTTTGTCCTGATGGAAAATGGGGGAGTTTAGGCCTCTGTAGTGAGGAATAAATTGGGGTTTTTTGCATTTTTATTTCTTCTYCTTACTAATTAGGAGTTGTCTCCCTTGACTTTTAAAGGAAATAGATATCAAGGATGGCATAGCAGTGTGCTAAGCAATTATAGAAGATCCTATTACATAATAATCAATGATCATTATGATAAAAACATGACTTTTTGCTTCAGTTGGCCAAGAAGAGAAAGAGCTAATGCCTGTTACTTTGCTTTTTGGATGAGGCACTTGGTTATTAGCCAAAATAATTCTGAGCTCACTTTTTCGGAGTTCCTTGTTTCTTTTAAATTCAGTATGTACAGGCAGTTTCTTAGGTTTTACTTTCCCCCACCTTTTCTTAAAGGGTAAGGATGGGGTGGCTGTTACTTAACTCCTCTCTTAAAGTGATATAATTAATTTCATGGCAGGTAGATTCTTGATATTTTCATAATGTAATGTGGTTTGTAGGGACAAATCAGCTTATGTTGGTTGGAGTGAAGGGAAGCTTCACTTTTGGTGTAAGCTGATCTCTTGGTGCTGACAGTCACAGTCACCTMCTCTGAATGATTTTAGTGGTGCTGCAACACTGTGGGCCAATAAAGCATGTAAGAACTGGAAATACTGGAAATCAGTGAAAAATTATTGGCTCTGAAGAGTAGAAGTTGATCCGATTTTAATTCTTTAAATAGCTTCATTTAAATTCAGACTTGAGATAAAAGGTTTAGTTTATGATAAATGTACCAGGGTACCTAGTTCCACAGCAAATGTTAATATTACTCTTACAAACTCAGGAATGAAATGTCCCTAAGGTGAATTTAATTTGCCAAGTTTTGATTCATTTAGCACTCATCTGGAGAAAGTCTTTCAATTTTGTGTGCACAAAAGGGAAAATCTTGTGCTCGGTTTCCATCTTCAAAGGAATTCATCAGTTTAATGGCAAGTCCCTTCAGGAAATGAAAGAGAAGCATCAATTAGTAATTTTTATTTTTATGTTATTATATAAATTTTAATGTTTATGTATGATACTTGAGGTGGAAAATATTGCCAGTAGTATTTTATTTTCAGGGCCTGCATAAAGTTATAAAATACTCTGATGCATTAAGAATTTTTCTGCACTTCCCTTTCCACACATAACCACATATGAGAACCCTAAAATAACACAGTACAATTCCTGGCTCTTGAGGTGATGTATGTATGACCTGTCTGCCCTAAAAGTCACATCAGTTGACACATTTACTCTGAAGAGTGGAGTAGAAATGAGATGTGCATGTGCCCTCCTGGAGTTTGTTCTGTTTTGTCTCTGAATTTACAATCTGTTACCTGCAAACCAGGGCAGCAGARCTGCCCATCATTTCAAACAGTGATAAAACCARGGGTGGATCAGCATTATGGCCTGGMYAGGTTTAAATGATGGTTACAGGAAGAAYTGCTATTACACCAGAGAGTGTCAGAAGCTCAGGATATATGAATATTGATGCAGATAACAAGTGGTTTGAAGTGGGATGGAATGGGGATGTGTCATTGCCTCGCTGTTCCCTCGGAGCGTGGTATGAGCTGCTGGTACTTGGCACCTCAGAGCTTGTTTGAAAATCCCTGCTCTTCCTTCCTAGATAACACATAAATAGGTATCCCAGCTGAATTGGAACATTGGGTTGTTAGTCAGTGTTCAGYTTTCCTGTGGCAGGAGCGATGCTAATGCTGAAAGAGCACTGTAAGAGAGACATTTTAAAGCATGGATTCCTACAGCCCTGAGTAAAACTGCATTGTTTCAGAAGTTCCCTGCAGGGTGTGTTGTCTTTATGGAATTCTGTGAATATGACCTCCCCTGCTAGCACAGGGCACTGCTTACCTGAAGCAAACAGTTATGTCTG